>OZ005658.1:180791184-181058684 GCA_963930645.1 Salticus scenicus
ATATTTTCACAGAAAAAGTGAAATAAAATACGGACCAATTAGAAAATTACATTTAAATAATAAAAGATAGTTTCTATTAAATTACTTTGTTATTCAGATGAAACAACTATGTATTTAATATAAAATTTATATCTTAATCTTTATAAATCATTACTCCGACAAAATGTGCTTATAAATGTCAGATTTCTTAATCTTAGTGACTATTTTTCTCGAATTCAGTATCTACATGCCTACTGTGTTTCATTTCGAAAACTATGGAAATATCTTCTCAAATTTTGGGGAGAAATTCATATGTGTCCATATAAATATCTTAATCTGATTTTCAGTAAAATTAATTCAGATTTTCTTCTGCTTTCAAATTGACAACGGGACAAATGGTAGCCTGATTACCAGAGCTCCAAGCTCGTATTCAGAGGATTGTAAGTTCTATATACGAGCCAACCAAGATCATATTGTAAAAGTATGATGGTTAGTAAGCATTAAATTCGTCTTGACTCTAATGTCGTAAATGTTCCCTAAAACTAATATCTCTCGATCTTACGAAGAGGGTTACTTTTCCCTCCTTTGGGGAGAAATTCATATGTGTCCATATAAATATCTTAATCTGATTTTCAGTAAAATGAATTCAGATTTTCTTCTGGTTTCAAATAGACGACGGGAGAAATGGTAGCCTGATTACCAGAGCTCCAAGCTCGTATTCAGAAGACGATAAGTTCTATACACGAGCCAACCAAGATCATATTGTAAAAGTATGGTGATTAGTAAACCTTAAATTCGTCTTGACTCTAATGCCGTAAATGTTCCCTAAAATTAATACCTCTCGATCTTACGAAGAGGGTTACTTTTCCCTCCGCAAAGGAGGAAAATTGTGATGACATGTGGATTCTCAGGTAGCCGCCAATTTCCTACTGCTGAGCTCTCGTGCGACGACTAACTGACTCAACTATAACCTCAACCAAATTTTGGAAAATACGGCCATAGCCTCCTTAACTAGATGCCTGTCGCGTAGCTTGGAAACTAGGCAACAGTTGAAGAGGTAGACAGCGCCACCTAGTACAGATTATAGGTCTTTGTTATTCAACTCTCACCAATAATTTAAAGAAGTGATACGTGGTATATAAAATCGACGTTTCTTCGATTCCATTCGCCTTTTATGTACATCATATCCCGCTTTTAAAACTTTTTGGTGGCTGTTGAATAAAAAAGTCGCGCAATCTGTACTAGGGAGCGCTATCTACCGCTTCAACTGTTGCCTAGTTTCCGAGCTACGCGACAGGCATCTAATAGTTAAGGAGGCTATGATACGGCAAAGTCTCCACTGTTGATTATTCCGCTAGGACTGTAAATTACAGTAAATGGTGACATACAGGGTACCAGCAGTGAACGCACTTAAAATCTTACATACTATTTAAAAATATAAAATTAATTAACCACAAATTATGAATGTATGTAACGTATGAAAGCGAAAAGAACAAGATATTAAATCAAAATAAGCACATGCAAAGGAAAAGAAAATTAGCTTACAGGATGCAAAGCAACAAAATATAACGATAAGATGACAAATAGTTTGTTTTATAGGAAATGAGTTAAAATCTTCGTAACTCAAAATATTAGACATAGATCATTATAAAATAAACTTGAGATGAAACTACAAAAAAATAAAAATAAAAATAAAATAAAAGATTTTGATGAAATTCTGCAAAAGCAGAATTTAGTTTAGTACGGAGGACTATTAGTTTTTTTTTTTTTCTTTTTTCAAATTATAACATCGCTTTCAAATTATTCAATTATATTTTCGAGAAATTTCAGATTTCGAAAAATGTCCAACTATCGAAATTGACAACGCAAAAATCCCAGATTGAGACTAATAGGCTCTCAGTCCTAATAACACAGAAAGATTATTTTTAGACTGAGGGGGGAAAATGTATATATATATACACATATATTTTTCATATACCATGTATATACCGACTTTACCTAGAACGAATAAATAGTACATTTTCTGAATTCTTAAATCAGAAACATAAATTTCCGAGTTATGTGAATAAAGAAAGCCATTAAACTGAATTGAAAAAAATGATCAAGAAATTCCAGTCTATACTTTTCTAGATGAGGAAATAATATTGTGAATATTATGAATACTATGAACCCTTTTTATTACGAGAAATTCTCACTTGATTTCCTTGAATTAGGTTACAAACTCTAATTATATTTACTTACACTAGCCTCTTGTGTTCGCATTTATTGGCAGAAAATTTTAAATAAATTTGACCTCGAAAATATAGGCAAATGTTCCAGAATTGTAACATAGGTTTCTAGAACTTCCTTTTAAAAGGAACTGGAATTTATAAGGATGACATGGAACTACAGTGTGTCCTAAAAGTTCCAGTACTCCAACTTAAAGAACTCATTGTGTCCATGATTTTTTTTAAATATTAAATTTTATTGCCTGTTTAATATTGCATCAATTCTTTAATTTTTATCGTTTGTTTCTTTTCTCGCTCAAGTTGTGTGAGAATAAAGTTTTATGTTATTTTGTTCTTCATAGTGAAATGAGTTTATCACTCATTCAGAAAATTACGCTGTTTGAAGCTTATTTTGAATGTAAGTCGTATGAGAGATGCAAAGATATTTGGCGATATAAATATCCAGATGATGCAATACCGAGTAAAAATATGCTATATCAGCTCGTTCGACAATTTCGTAATACAGGTTCTGTGACGGTGTGTACAGGTTTCTCTACAAGAAGTCACTCCCAGCATAATAAAACGGGTTTATAAACACATGCGCAAATGAGTTCAGCTTTGCCTCCTACACTGTTAAAAAAAATGCAGAAAAAATACAGAAATTATCTGTAATTTCAGAAAAAAAGTCGTAAAATACGTTTTGTCTACGTAATTTTTCCGTAATTTACGCCTTTTTT
The DNA here is from genome assembly GCA_963930645.1 of Salticus scenicus. Taxonomy (NCBI): domain Eukaryota; kingdom Metazoa; phylum Arthropoda; class Arachnida; order Araneae; family Salticidae; genus Salticus; species Salticus scenicus. Next base: position 180,794,108 of record OZ005658.1, read on the forward strand.
TCTGAAATTACAGAGAATTTCTGTATTTTTTCTGCATTTTTTTAACAGTGTAGAAAAAGGTGGACATTTTGAACATTTATTATAAATGTAAGTTCTGTATTTTTTCCTCCGTTATTTTAAATGTGCCTTTTATCATTAGCATAAAAATAATCGTTCTAAGGTTTGTTGTTTTGTAAATAAAAAATACATCAGTGTCAATACTGGAACTTTTAGGACACTCTGTATTTTTACTAGAACCGCAATTTACTTTCTAGATGCCTGTCATATTAATTTTTTCTCAGTGTAAGATTTAAACTTAAATTTGTCCACTACTGATGTGTTTACTTAAATATAATTGCGTTGAAGTAGATTTTTTAAGTCAATATTCTATGAATTTACGCTACCTCCCTAGAAAAATAATTGAAATATTTGTGGTGCAGGTAGCCCAGTTAACAGATCGTCTTGTCCGTAATCGGATGATGGTTAATTTGGTTTCAAATCCGTGCACCTAAAATATGAGGTGCCTGTAATGTCCAAGGGCGCATTCGAAAGTATTTCCCTGTCACTTCCCGAGCTGGGAAATGACGTCACGCGGGAAGTTCGGGAAATTAGAACTACCATATAGGAGCCTAGAACTCCTACATAGACAGGCTGACGCATCCGCCATTTTCTATCCCACAAGACCGGCTGACTATTTATTATTGGGGGGGTTTCTGCAGCACTAATAACTCCAGAAAAGGGCACCACCTGTTTATATTTTCTTCTAATCCAGAAAGAAGGAAAAAGTGGATTATAAATTGCAGATGTAACTCGTGAATACCCTGAGCAAGAGCACAACCTTGTAGCGCAAGATTTCCCTAATTTTCAAATTATTTCATTTTATTTTCGAAGTTGTTTGACAAATTTAATATGAATGTACTGTTTTTTTTAAGTTATTGTTTTAAATTCTTTTAAAATTAACTTTAATATTACATTTCTTTTAACGTGAAGGGTTGCAGTTTTGAGAATGTTGCCGATGTTCTTAAAATTGCCAACTTGTTTCTTTCGTGATAAGAAGTTCTAGCTCACTTGATCTGTATAGAAGTTTAAAAGGGATAACAACGCTAATCAGGTAACCTAGCTTTTTCTACCGCCAACACTTTTCCAGACGGGATAGAAAATGGCGGACACTGCGCCAGCTCTTATCATATAGCAGTCTTATAGGAGCCTTACGAAAAATGACCGAGATATAACTACTTCCGTACACATCTCATTTTCCCGGGAAACAAATGTATAAACAAACATGGCTCCTATATGGTAGTTCTAATTTCCCGAACTTCCCGTGTGACGTCATTTCCGAACTCGGGAAGTGACCGGGAAATACTTTCGAATGCGCCCCAAATAAAACAAATAATATAAAGGGCAAATGCTATTTAATTTTGCTTTATTTCATTTAATACAAATTAATAAAGTTTAAAATATTACACGAAAATTGTAAACGTTACATTTTTTTACTAATAATTTTTAATAGACTAGTATAAATTTAGATTATGATGCTTATAACATAAACTTAGATTATTATCAATAATTACTGCATACTGTAAAGGAATGTGTAACATTGCACTCACAAACTAGAGGCAGCTTCCATGTAGTTGTTGTACTACATAAATGTGATGTAATATGTACTATTAAATGTTTCAGGAAAATAGTATAAACTGACTATATTTTAATTTTTCTGAACAATAAAATCTTATGTGAACAAAAGCAGATGCATTTCAATAATTAAACAAACCTTTATAACTAAGAAAGAATAAAATAATAAGAAGCAAATTTCAGAAATTTTGTTTAAGCAAGGTGCATGTTTTTATCATTTCATTGACACTACAATTATTGAAAAGAATTATTAAACTGAATTATCTATTTTTTCCCTATAAAATTATATTTTCGTTTCAAAAATAAATAAATAAAATAAAGTTAAATATTTAACTGAAGCTATAATATTCACAATAATGTTTCAATGTTTCATTTTATAGCAGCATAAATTCTTTAACTAAACATAAATTTAGCATTTTTATTGCCATTAGAATATTTTATATAAGATAAAATATTTTCATGAGTAAGTATTTTTTAAAAAGAAAAAAAAGTATATCAATAAACTTTCCGTATAAATTCTAAATCACCAAAAATCAATGAATGAATAAATTTCTTTGAAAGTAAGTATTAAGTCTACCATAATAAATACTTCTTGCATAAGAAAAATTGTTATATGGATTGTATTCATTTTATCTATACATTGTACAATATCATTTAATTTTTAAATTTTGATTTTGAGCATTTTATTTTTAAATAAACATAATTATTTGTGCACAAAAGAAATAATTTTAGATAAAAAAAAAATAGATAAACGAAATTCTATGAAAATGATTTAAAGGGTTACATGGGATGCGAAAGTTAAAGTAAAAGCATATTTTCTCTATTTTTCTTTTTTTTTTTATATATATATATATAATGAATAAAAGTTAAATATTAAGTTATTTATTTATTAAAATTTCTAAGCATATGAGCAATATTTAAACAATATTTCATAAAATATTCATTAAGAACTTTAGAAAATTCAATCTGTGGGACGTTGTTTTACTTTTATAATTACTTTTTTTATTTATATATTCTTTTATTTATATATTTATTTATGTATTCATTTACATTTGCATTATATATTCATTACATTCTTATTTTATACATATATTATATCTTTCAAAATTTTTACTTTCTTCTACCTTCAATAGAAGAAAGTATTGGATTCGTAAAAATTTTCGATTTCAGGTTTTTGATGGATTTACACGTTTTGAGAGCTGTAGAACACGATTTGACCATTTTTAGAAAATGTCTGTCTGACTGTCTGTCTGTGTGTGTGTGACAAAATTTTGTGGCAACTGTTTCTCAGAAACTACTGGACAGAATTTCATACAAATTGGTATGTAGTTGCACCTTGACATAAATTAGTGCCTATCAACTTTTGGTAAAAGTCGTCTTACAGGTTGCGTTGCCATCCCGCTTTTTCTAAATTTTTAACATGGTGATATAGGGCAAAAATTTTCAAGATGGGTATCTTTCGAAAGGTCTCGTCAGTACCTTTAAAACGAATGGTTGAACTATAAATCTGTGATAATTTAAAACAAAGTTATCGATTTTTTTTTTACTTTTTACGAAAAAAAACTTAGATAAAAAATCTTTTTTTTTTTTTTAACGAAATTAGCAAAACAGGAGGCGCTGTGATCGTATTTCTTCTAAATTTTTAACATGGTAGTATAGGACAAAATTTCGTATAATTGTACATAATGAGAGTTATTCTTAACCTGTGATTGTAAAATTAATATGAATTATTTCTAATAGTAGTAGTTAATTAGGAAGTTAACTTGGTATTTAGTTGGCTCCTGGCATAAACTGGTGCTGATTAGATTTGGGGATCAATCGCACAACAGGAGGCGATGTGATCGTATTTCTTCTAAATTTTTAACATGGTAGTAGGTAATTAGGAAAAAAAATGGGGGCATCGCTTCCCCCCCTGGAGGGAAGTACCCTTTGGGGTGGGGTAAATTTTCAAGATGGGTATCTTTCGAAAGGTCTCGTCAATACCTTTAAAACGAATGGTTGAACTATAAATATGTTGTAATTTAAAACAAAGTTATCGATTTTTTTTACTTTTAACGAAAAAAAAAAAAAAAAAACCTTGGATATATTTTTTTTTTTCTTTTTTTTTTTTTTTTTTTGATATTGTTACTGAGTGAATTTGTATAGGAAAATATGTAAGAAAGTCTCGTGGTGGCCACAACATACAGTTTTAATTTACCTGATATTTGTTCGGGGCGTTCATAAAAATTGCTCAACACTTTTGGCTTTTAAATTATGCAAACGAATCTTTTATAAAGTTAGCGCATACGTAGTTGAAAATTATTTAGTAAATATACTCATATTTCACAAGATATTTAACATTTTTGCATTCGGATTGCAGTATGATGTGTCTGATGTAATAGTTTGTCAAATATTCTAAAAATGTCATTGCACTGGGTACACTGTAAAAAATGCTGCAGTAAAATTACGGGCAAAGCCCGGCAGCAAAGATTCTAGTTAAAGCTCGTAAAAATACATTTAGACGATGAATGATGTATCGCCAGTAATTTTACGTTGTGATGAAACATACAACCAACCTGCAAAAAAAGTAGCATTAACCGTAAAATTAAAAGTTAAAGTTTTAGTTTCTCGAATGCTTTAAAAAAGTTTCTTGCAATTATTACACATGCGTGCAGGGAGAAATCCACAACACTAAAAAACTTATTTATTTTTTTACACGCAAAACTAATTTATTAATATTCATGCGAAGCAAATCGTCTTGGGTAGCCCGAGATTCGAACGCACAATCACTTGTATCAGAGGCCAGCGCTTTGCCAAACGCGCCGTTGAGATCACAGTGACTTTACTTTACAAAAACAGATAAAGTCAACATCAGAAAAGTGCTTTATTTTTACAGAAATTTTTTACAGTGATTAAATTGTTAACGTTCAAACTATGCATAAAAATTATTTTATTTTAAGACTATTTTAAAATCTAAATTTGCTATTTTTGACTAAATTAAGAAGTCAGTCAATTCTCATATTTAAAAAACAAAAGCTTCTTTTTTTTTTGAAAATGGGAGAAAAGGGAAGTCTCTCAAGATGCCACTGGAATGATAGCATTTGAAGAGATTTTCTCTTAAGAAAATGGTAAACCCAGCGTGTTATATATATATATATATATATATATATATATATATATATGTAGTGGGGAGCTTATGTGGGCGTGAAAAATTAACTAATGCATGATTACTATTAATTATTTAATATTTAAATAAAGATAACTATTTTACAATTATGTACAAGGCTATAGTACGAATTAAAATTAAACAGCCGACCAAAACAGTCACATTTAAAAGTCAAATCAGAAGCTTAAGTTGCGTCTAAATAGAATCATGAAGTTCAATTGCCATTTTCGACCGTCGAAAGATCTGCATCCAAGTTACCGTTTAACATCGTCGAAATTAAAAAAACAGTCGTCTCATCGAGGTCCCAACGTCAACTGTACTGTTCCTCGAAAGTGCTCCGAGACTCCGTCTAGGAGGATGCGCACGCACGCAGGGCATGATAACGACGATACCTGACATCACAGCTACGTCATTCCGTCACGATTCTACGCTCCTGGCTGCAGTGAGGATAAATAGATCTAGGCAAGGCTGGTTTCAGAATCAAATGTTCGAAGAGCATGGTGCTCCCACCATATATATATATATATATATAATTTATTAAAAAAACGAAAAATCATGCGGTATCCATTGATTATTAACACTTTTCAAATGCACGCAAATTTTAACGTATAACTTTCAATGCTCTTTGCCTACGTAATCACACAATGGACAGGCAGTAGTTCGTAATGGCATACAGATAGACTAACTGAATGCCTAATCATTCTTATCCATTGTTAGAGAGTGTTAAAAAGTTTTAATATAAAAGAAAATGTAGCTTTTTTATTATAAATGCAGCACTTAATGTATCTGAATAATTTAGTGTAGCTCTGTAAATCTAAAGATTAACAAAATCACAAATCATATTCTATACAAATATTATTTTAGCATATTAACAAAAAATGTCAATTATTTTATGATTTTACAATAGAAAGTTCTTTCAACGTAATTTATAAATGTCTGTCCTAAAACGCAATGCATTGGAATACTTTTGGGTGTCTCGATACATAAACTAGTTGCACAGGACCTATTAATGCCATTTCAAATAGGGATCATCCCGTAGGGAATTTGAATACTATATATATTGATATATATATTATGCATTAAGAAAATATTTACGGTCGCTGGGAGTGGGTAGACGGATAGATAGACAGATGGATAGTCGGATAGATAGATACACAAACTGAAATCACATTCAAACTTAAAAAATGTCTAAAGTGTTAAATCGCTTAATGTAAACGACAATGCAATTACAGCAAATTTCCAATAAAATTCCTCAATGCAACTGAATATTTTTGTGTGGCCCTGTAAATTTAATGCTTATCATACAGCATTCTACAGAAAGCATTCTTTTGTGCATATGAATAGCATATTTCAATTTCATTAAAATTTGTTTAAAGTAAAGTTATTAAAATTTGGTTTATAGAAATACCTATCATAGAACAAATGCTTTGGAATACTTTCAGGTGTCTCTGTACACAAACCAGGGATGGTATTTACTTCATTTTCTAGAGTAAGCATCCGATAGGGAACTTGAATAACATATTTCAATATCATTCAAATTTGTGTAAAATAATGGAATTAAAATGTTGTTCATAAATATTCTTCTCATGGTACACAATGCTATGGAATATTTTGGGTGTCCCTGTACATAAGACAGTAGAGGTACTGACATCATTTTTAATAGCAAACATCCGATAGTGAACTTAAATATTATATATTAGTTTATAAAACAACTGTGTAAAAGTCCTGCGTGGGTCAGTTTTTGCCAATCCGACCCCCCCCCCCCCCCACAAAAAAAAAAAAAATAAAAATAAATAAATAAATAAAAATAATATTATTAATAATAATTATAATAATCGACCCTAAAACCGACTCAAACTTGCACTTGAGAATTTTAACGACCCACACCTAACACAAATCCGATTTCTCTTTTCCCGAAACCAGATTTCATTTCACCCAAAACCCCGATATGATTGAAAATTAAAAACTTATGTTAATATCATGCAAAACATTTTTAAGTTATGAAATAAAGTAAATTTAAATTGTCAAACAGTTGGTAAATTCTTTTTAAAAATAATTGAAAATGTAATTACAAATACATTAAGTTAAAAATTTAAAAATCTAAAAAGATAAATAATAATAATTTTTAACTGCTTATGTATGTTGTGTACTTCAAGTGAAGAAAAATGGATTTCATGTTCAGTATTTGTAGTTTAATTTTTAATACTTATCACACATACACTAGATATTAAAATGATACAGCATTACAAACGCCGAATAAACGCCTTTTCTTATCTAATTCTGCATTTTAATAACTTCTTATAAACAACTGCAAGAGAAAAAAAATATTAATTGTCAGTTTAAGTTCAAGTGTGTTTCAAAAAGATGTAAGAAATTAAATTAGACGAATGACACATCTGGTTATCGTTGGAAAGGGAGCCTGTTTTCTAGAGCTTATGTTGTAAATAATAATAATAATAATTTAGTTATTTATTTAATTTATTTTATTCTTATGTTAAGTGTTTTAGTCGGCTAGGGATCTTTATTTTGCCATAATAATTTGGATAAGCGTATATTTATAAAGCAATAATTTATATAGCTAACAAATTTCTGCTTTTTAAGGTAAACTTTTTTGAAAGATGTTTTTAAGTCGACCCGATTTGTTGAAAACAAAACCCAACCCAGACCCGAACCCGCCCTGCAGTAAAAAAAATCCATTCAACCCTACTTACACGAAAAATAAATCAGTTAACCAACCGGACCCGAACCCGACCCGCAAGCGAAATATTTAGTCGACCCTAACCGAACCCGAACTGCTGGGGGTAAAATCGGGTTACCCGACCCAATTCTGTTGTCCAGACTGAAATGCTCCACCCAACTTGACTTTATTCTCTCCAATTCAACACATATATCTTTTCACAATCTGCTTATTAATTTTATTAGTGTTAGTTTTTTGTTTTCGTTCTTATGGAGTTCCATACTATTTCCAATAGAAGAATCCACATAATACATGTTTAATTGGAATTATTCACTGTACTTTCACGTTAAGAAAATCGTAATTTTCGAATAACTTACAAGTTTTTAAAGTGGAATGTTCATAGTTAATCATGCATATGTCAGCATCGTAAATGGTATTGTAAAACTGATTTCACATGTTTGCGATAGAAATAATCCTCATGATCCACATTTATGCCAAATTTTGTGATATTCTTCAAGAACAAAACAATATTAAACATTAAATAACTTACAAAATTTTGAACGCAAACTGTTCAAAACTAAATGACACGACCATAAAACACGTTTCACAATAAATCCGACATCTTCACGATGAAACCAATGCTCATAAAGCACAATAGACGGAATTTTGCAATATTTATAAAAAATCAGAAAATTGCGTTTTAAAATTAGAATCAGAGTTTCTAACTTATAATTTATTCCAAAGCATTGTTAGCCCCGCGATTGTTTCATACCAGTAATTTTAAAGAATAATTTTCTTCTTATTTAATCATTGTCACATTTTGTGGGAGAAATATTCTTAATAAAATTCTGGTGCGAAAAGAAAGCAGGGTTGAATGTACTCCGGGATAAATTTGCAACTCTGTTAAAATAAATAGTGTTCTTGCCATCATAGTACGTAGTATTTAAAAATTTATCCGACAGAGTGATCGACACATAAAATTAATCAGATTAAATGACTTTATGTACATTCGTATTTAAAATACTTTTAACACAGACTAGCAAACTAGATAAGACATTGTGAGGTAATGTTATATTAGCGTAACGCTACAAACGAAGTTCGCACTTTATGAACAACACGTGAATGTGAAGAGTTTAGGATCCAGTTGCTTAATGGAATTAGTTCCTATAATAAACGAAATTGTAATATGTTAATATTTTGGAAAGTGAATTGTATAAAAGGAGAAGGAAGATTGTTTTTGGGGGCTGTTCAGAGTTAGAGAAGGAAGCAGTAAGAGGGAGTTAGTTGTTAGCGGCTTAGAGAAAAGTAGTAGGAGGCTAAAGGAGCTAGTAGCGAGCGGCTATGTTAGAAGATAGTTAGTCAAGTAGTATAGTGGCGTAAGGGAATCCTCCCACTTACGAAAGACGAGTGTAGTCGTGAGAGTTAACGAAGTTAAACGAAGTAGTTCAGATTATTTGTGGTTATCTATTTAAAGTTAAAAGTATTTATGAAGGCTGCCCCTTAAAGTTTATATAGGTAATAAATGTGATTATACTCCAACTCCCACCTTTTCATTAAGCTCAAAATAAAAGCTCTTGATTTATTTTATATATCTGACTTTGTCATTACTTCATAATTTCATTAAGTAATTAAGCTAAAATCCTAAGTTAAAGGATCATGACGACCTCTTATTCGTCACAATATTAACAGACTATTTAATAAACTGGCTAACGTAAGGACGGACACCACATTGATTTTCAGATTATTTATACGTTGAAACCTGTAAAAACATCAGTAAACTGAGGTAAAAAATTTTCACGTATACTTAAGTTCAGTATAACTATAGTATGATGGAGAATACAAAAATATTTCTTAAGCTTAATTTCTATGCTGTACAAAGAAACAATTAATCATCAATATTTTTAGGTCGAAAAGTTTGCGTATGAAGGTCTATATCCGCAAGTATAACTGCTTTATCAGCTAAATTAACCAACCAGATGACTATGATGCATATGTATAAAAAGTAATTTCATAAGGATTCATAAGTAGAGTTCAAATATTGGCCTGTAAATTGAAAAAGTTCTGAAAAAGTTCACGGATGATAACAACAAAGGGAACCTTTCAGGAAGACATGAAGGAGCATAGGTTGAGGAATATTATGAGAGCTTCGAATTTACAGGGTTAAAGAACCTCGAGTCAAGTCTCTATTATGACTGATGGTCCACCGACTCTTCGAAAGGAATGAATTAGTAACTCGATTCATGAGTCGAATGATCGAAATGATGGAGAGCAGAAATGATGAAGTCATTGACCCACAGATTCGAAAGATGGGACGTACGTGAGACTACTTTAAACCTTAAAATATCATTAGATTAAAAAAGCGTATAGAAGCATACGTACTTTTTTAGAAGAAAAATCAAAAGCGTTTTTAGGAATAGAACATATATCCTCCATTTTAATCTTACTACATGGCACTGGATTTTATAGGTTGACGCTTTTGTTCAGAAAAAGATTTAAAATAAGATACTTTTTAACAGTCTTTTAAGGTCCTAATATCATTTTCACCTTTATGTACCTCTGACTCTTACGTCTTTACGAAATCCTCATTAAGTACTATGATGATAAGCATATTTTTTTTATTACGTATATCTTTAAAAAATCGTCCTTTAGTAACTAAAAAAAATCTGGAGTGACTCCACTCGACTTTCCGAACATTGAGTAACTAACAGTTTTGTAGATAAAATAAAGAAAGAGGAGTTGCTAAACAAACAAAAGAGAGAAAACCATAATAGAGTGTTTGAGTATTTTTCTCCATATATCACACGAATTTTATTTAACGCTACTGAACCTTGAGCCCTTAGATCATTATGATAAAGAATTTTTCGTTGTGTCTCTGTAAAAATCTATAAATGCTAGATTCACCAAAATGCTTATAGTTAGTGCAACAGTGATTTATAATATTCATACAAATTTTCAGCTCAATTGAATAAGGCGTTTAGATGCTATCGCACTTTTAAAAATTTGGTCTCATAGGCCATAATAATAAAGAATTTTTTTTTGTGTCCCTGTAAAAAAACTGTAAGTGCTAGATTCACCAAAATCTATACAGTTGGTGCAAATGTGACCTATAACATATGTACAAATTTTTTGCTCAGATTAATAAGGCGTTTAGACGCTATCACACTTTTAAGAATTTGGCGCCATAGGCCATAATGATAAAGAATTTTTCTTTGTGTCCCTGTAAAAAAACTATAAGTGCTAGATTCACCAAAATCTACACAGATTGAGTATCTGTGACCTATAATATGTGTATAAAGTTTTTGCTCAATTAAATAAGGCGTTTAGATGCTATCGCACTTTTAAGATTTTGCTCCCATAGGCCATAATGATAAAGAATTTTTCTTTGTGTCCCTGTAAAAAAACTATAAGTGCTAGATTCACCAAAATCTATAGGGTTCGTACTATGGTGACTTACAATATACGTACTAACTTTCAGCTTATTCGAACAAAGCGTTTAGACGCTAGCGTGTTCACTCACAGACATACACGCATACATACACACATACACACATACACACACACATACATACATCATCTCAAAAATAGTGGAAACGGACTCAGGGGACCTCGAAACGTATAGAAACATCAAAATCTCCAATTCGGATTTTGGCATGATTACAATACTTTCCTCACTATAGTGTTCGGAAAGTAATATATGTTTCAAGTACATTTTTTTTTGTCTCATAATGCAGTGGGTTGGGTTGGGAGAATTACGGCCGATTGACTGCAATAGAGTCCTAGGCCTGAGGGGGCGTAACCTCCTTGGGGGTCTTTCTAGGGGGTCCTAGCCCCGCAAGTTCCAGAGAAAACAATGAAAAATTCCGAACGGTTAGGCTGACAAGTGCGAACTGAGATTGAATCCGGCGCCTCACATCTACCAGATTTGAGCACAGAACCGCACAGCGGCTGGTGGGTTCATTGTGCAGTAAATAAAGGGTTAAAGTAGTAGCATGTATAGGGATGGACGAAACTTAGTTATATTTAAGTGTCATTTGCGTCACAACTAGGGGTTTCTCTGCAGATTGCTTTATTTCTCTTAAAGCATTATGATGATCAATGTGAAATCAATAGTGTTTTTAAATTATTTTTAGCCTATTTAGAACGCTAAAAGTAACCAGTAAACATGTTTAAGTTGAACTTATACACAATTTTCTAGCGTTCCCATTATACTGAAAAATTCAAATGAAGTGCATATTGCTCAATTGAAAATTTAATTTCATCCAAAACAAACTGGAACTTTACCTCTTATAAGCCATTTCCAATAGGAATTTCGGTAGTCTCACCCTGAGAAATAAAATACACCGCCTTAATCTAGAATGAATAAGTGGCTATTTTCTAAATCGTTTAACTAGAAATATAGATTTCCGAGCTATGCGCACAAGGCACGCCAATAAACTGAATAGACGAAATGATCGAGAATTTCTATTTTACACATTTTTAGATGGTGAAACAGTATTCTGAATATTCCGAATATGTAAACCAAGATTATAGTTGTTGAAACCTGCCTCTTGTAGTCTCATTTATTTGCAGAAATTTTAAATAACTTTGCCCTCGATAATAAAATGCAAACGCTCTAAAATTCTAATAGGGGCTTCTAGAACTCGCTTTACAAGGGAACTAGAATTTATAAGGATGGCATGGAACTATTTTTTCTAGAGCCATAATTTAGATTATAGAGGTCAGTTACAGAATTTTTTCTCAGTACACTTGCACATCAGTTATGAAAGATTTATAAAATATAGAAATTAAATAAAAATTGGGCTTATTTTACAGAAAAATATAATACTATAATCATGCTACTTTTATATATATAATTATATCCAATTTATCTCCATTATCTCATTTATGAAAATTTCTCACAGAAACGAAAAATTATAAGGAAAATATTTCGAAAAACCTGGAAAGAAAAACTTTTGATTATTTGTCATGCTAAGATAAACTGATTGAATCATCAGTATTTTTCTTTCATATATGTCAGAATAAGAAATAAAGCAGTAAAATAATACAAAATTATTTTTCTAGGAAAATATTTCTTTCGTTTTGCATGAATTTATTTGTTGAACTTCTTTCAAGAACGTTAATTATGAAAACATGAACTATAAAATTTATTTTTCACTATGTGCACTTTCACAAAAAATTTATTATACTTCCTTAGCCAAAAGCATGAGAAGTTCCAAAACTTTTTTTTAAGATTCTCTAAAAATGTGTATAAACTAATTTATTAAATAAATTCCATCAAATATCGGTAAAATTAAACATATTTGACTATTAATATTATATAAAATATAATATCAATTTAATGTTTCATGTTTAAATGTATTTTAAAACTGCCCTTTTTTCAAATGAATATCTTATTGTCTAACATTTAGCAATTTTATAAAGATGAACTGTACATTTTATGGTACAGAGTAAACATATTTTTAGGAACTTAAGTAAAACAGGATATGTCACTCTCTGTTTACGTTTTTATTTCTAACTTCCATTATAATGAAATTTAAACACTTGGAGAAAACCAATGAAAACACCAAATGGCTGTGTTAAAGAGAGTGACCTGGGATAATACCTGGGATAAAAGTAGACATCAAACTGATATTACATAAAATTTCTTTCAATTCAACACTGAGAAAAAATACTGTAACTGGCATTTCGAATCAAAATTGTGGCTCTAGAAAAAATAGTTCCTTGTCATCCTCATAAATTCTAGTCCCCTTTTAAAGCGAGTTCTAGAAACCCCTATTATAATTTTAGAGCATTTGCCTATATTATTGAGAGCAAAGTTATTTAAAAATCTCTGCGGATAAATGTGAATACAAGAGGCGGGCTTCAGCAACTATAATCTTGGTTTATGACCCAATTCTAGAAAATCAAGCGAGAATTTCTCGCAGCACAAAAGATTCAGAATATTGTTTCACCATCTAGAAATTTGTCGACTGGAAATTCTCGATTATTTCGACTAATTATTTTATTGGCGTGCCTTATGTGCATAGCTCGAAAATCTGTATTTCTTGTTTAGGGATTTAGAAAAGGACCACTTGTTCATTATAGATAAAGAAGGTATATTTTTTTTCTCAGTAATATACAATCCCTTTCAGATAAATATTGGAAATATTATCATTTTTGGTTTTCTTAAAACGGTTTGAAACACAGTTATGATATGAGTTCGGTTAGAGGAAAAGATCGCTCTACGGTATATTTATTTATTTATTGAACTTTAAAGCTCATTAGTTCAGAACGAATAGCCTAAAATGGAATCCGACCACTATGAATATCCATGGTTCAACTGAAAATCGTACACTATACCTCCCAAATAAATTTCAGAGCACTAAAAATTCATGTGATATATAGGCCATAATATTTAATCATGCTGTTTTGATAAACTTTTTACTATATCAATTCGAATCATCCGTCATTTTGTAACATTTCGTAATATAAAAAAAATTGCCAAAAATGTTTCCTATAGGGCCAATTAATTCTATATTACCTGGTTTTATTCTAACCTGCTGCTGCTCTGTTTTTTAGCAATGCATACTGCAATATTTCTTAATGGATATGCAATTGATAAGTGGTGTATTTCTTTAATTACTCAAATTATGATATAATATAGTCGTACAATGTTTATTTTTATTTTTCAATATATATATATATATATATATATATATATATATATATGTATAACGTTCTTAAAAAATTTCTATTTTTTTTTTCAGCTTCTTAAACATTTTATTGTTTTTATTGTGAATATAATTGTAGCAATACGACTTACACTGCTCTATCGGAAATTTATTTTTTAGACATTTTTTTTAATCTCTACTAAAATAAGCTACTTGACAGTTATAATATCTAAAGGTTCTAAATTACAGGAAATAAATTTAAAAAAAAAAAAACATGCGTGATTTATTTATTTATTTATTTGTGAGTGACTTACGCTTCAATTGAATTATGTTGCAACTTTTCTACAAAATTATTAATTATGATTTTTGCGTCACATTGACCAAATATATATCTAAAAAAATCTAAGTTTTTAAAGTTAAACAAAATTTGCAGTTAAAATTATGTTCTGGGGTTATCTATGTGCTTATGTAAGTATCAGAGTAAAATAGCTTTTTCGCAAAAAAAAAAAAAAAAAAAAAAAAAAAAAAAAAAAAACCCTTTAATTGGTGGTTTTTAATTACATGATCTGCAAATGATGCCAAAATTTAGCAACATGATATATATATATATTTATTTATATATTTATTTATTTCCATCACCCTACTACCGCAGATAATGGAAGTATTGCATTCGTTAAAAAAATGCGATATATTTTTTTTAAACCTGATTTGAGGTCTTTTGAGTCCAAAAACGAAGTTTTTAGCAATTTGTCAGTATGTTTGTTTATGTGTATGTGCGTGTAGAATCTTCGGACTACCATACATCCAAAAATTGATAAAGATTGAACTATAGAACTATGAAACTTCAGCATTGAAATAGGTCTGGCTTACGAACATTTTTTCCAACTTTTGGGGAAAATTGGAAAACCGAAAGGGGGACATCATGAACCAGAAATGGGACCAAAATTCCGTATATCACAAACGGCTCTAACGGGTTTCATCAAAGTTGCTATATAAACACTCTATAAGATTTATTTTCATATGAATTAGTTCGTTAGTTCAGGAAAATCTATAATCGTCCTGTATAAATAACTCAATTTCAGGTCTATCAAGTGCGTACGGATTTTCTTCATATTAAACCCCTTTTAAATATGCTTTTGTATGTATAATTGTTATATTCTGGTCAACAACTGAGTATGCCAAGTTTTGGTAAAAGTCAGTATCTCAAAAATGGCTCTAACGAGTTTACTGAAAATTGTTACATAAAACCCTCTTAGCTATTTTTTCTCTTGTATTACGTGGTTATTACTGAAAAATTAACAGTCATTCTTAGATCACGAAAACTAGTGTTTAAAAAAATGGCTCAATCATTTTTTTCCCTTATTTTTTAACTTACTATATAGTGGTCTGTTCTATATGTATTTATAAATGTATCATTTTTCTCTTACCGGAAAATTTTGGGATGGTTACTTTGTTAGGTCAATTTTATGTCTTCTGATCGCATTATCTCCTAAAACTACTACTTCATAATATATTACAGTTAGAAGTTTTTGCGCCCTTCCTCTCATAGAAAAAAAAGGACGTCAGATCTCTAAAAAAGGAGAAATTTTGCCTAAAACGTAAAATTGTGAATCTTTGGACCCTTTGGGAACAAATAACTACTAAAATAATATAAATAATATTGATGAAAACTTAAACTACGTATATTTTAAAATGATAAAATGCACAAATTTTACACGCGAGTTTAAGTTGATATTTTCCTTATTTTTAGGGCTAGAAAATTGCCTTATTCAGCCCCTTATCCTTTTGAATCATTTTGTTTATAGATTTGAAGATTATAGATATTTACAAAAGAAATTTACAAGGAAAAATAAGAGAAATTTACCATTATATTTTTCTATTGACAGCTGTTGTGGAAATCATATAAAAAGCTGATATGATGTGGCTATCACAAAACTTTCCTCTGTATCATTCTATATAACAGTGACACTTACCTTTTAACATGCACAAGTTTAACACAGCTTCTCGCAATAAAGATTTTACATATGGAAATTGGTGAAATT
Source organism: Salticus scenicus (assembly GCA_963930645.1). Taxonomy (NCBI): domain Eukaryota; kingdom Metazoa; phylum Arthropoda; class Arachnida; order Araneae; family Salticidae; genus Salticus; species Salticus scenicus. The sequence continues at coordinate 180,810,233 of OZ005658.1, forward strand.
TTAATCAACAGATGCTGAGATGTAGCCATGCAAGAAATCACAGTAGTAGGCCACCTCTCAGCCTGTATACATCTAAATTAATCCAGCATTCGTTTTGAAATTTGATAAATCTTGCATATCAACTTGTTTGTAGTTATATACCATAGAATTTTATATTTAGCCTTACTATTTGCAGAGTAAATTTCTGCTCAGCATTGCCACCTGTTACCTGATATGCACCCAAATTGAATTACCATAGATTATTGTAATGGCAATCTCATGTATCAAGATTTATGCAATCTTATGCATTAGAATCTGAGATATAGCCATCCTGTCTACGGAGAATATTGCAGCATAGCAGTGCGATCTATTGACAAATATGCAAGCTAATTGAATCAAAATTATATTTCCCAATGACCCTCGCAGTATAGCAGTACTTACCTGTTGAGCAATTTGCACCAGAATTTGAGGGATGCTAATATATGTCAAGGTGAAATTATATATGAAATTATATAGAATTACGTACAATAGTACCTGAGATAAAGTTGAAACAATATTTTCCTCCACACACACAGACACATAGACATACAGACAAACATTTCATAAAAATGATCAAATCCTCTTACGGACCTCTCAATTTGTGTAAATCCTTCAAAAACTTTCACGAATTCAGTGCTTTCTTCTGCTGAATACAAAAAAATGTAATAACATAATCAGGTGGTAATATTATTGGTAAAATAATAATATTTATTTTTCTTTGTGTCAAATCATTTTTGATTATGTATATCAGTTTACTATTAGCACTAAACACAATTTACAGTTATCACTAAATGTACATAAATTGTAGTGTTTTTTAATTAGTTACAATTAATATTTTTTTTCCAGCGATCAAAATTATTTTCTAAATTTCTTATTATTTTCTTCCATATTCATAAGAATATGACACTGGATTCTTAAAAAAAATCGTATTTCAGTTTTTGACAGTTACACATTTTTAGATGTCCTAAAAACAATTTGATCATTTTTAGAAATGTCTCTGCGTATATGTGATAAAATTTTGCGCAGCTCTAGATGAAGAAAGAATGTAGCAGTTTTCATGAAAATTTATATTTAGTTGCACTTTGATTCAAAAAAGTGTGTCTCATATTGTACAATAGGTATCACTTCGATTATAAAATTTTGCTTCTTAATGTAAAAAGCTACATTTTAGATTCTTTAGTTTATTATTGCACAAAACGTAATATATCAAATGGTTATCATTTTAAACTACGCTAGTACCATTTGTGTGCATATCTACATATAGTTAAAGCTGCTATTTTGCATATTTGCACATTTATCTAAAAGTTTATAATTCTATAGCGTATTACTCTATAGAACTTCTATAGCGTACATGTGCACCAAACAGGATTTGTTAGACGGATATTTTGGGAAACAAATTCAGTCTTATTGCATATCGACGGGAAAATTGTAATACTATCTTGAAGTTTTCTCCTTTTACAAGAAAGCTGCTATTTCTTCTTCTGAAGTGCATAACATTAAATAGATGTGATGACGGTCATGAAAAACTGCGTTGACTGAAATTATATAGTACATATTGGAGGCGTATACGACCGCGGTTATCCCACGTTTTTTAGGTTTAACATGATTTTTCTGATTAATATATTAGAGTGATATAAAAGTAGATTTTGTAATGGTCATGGCATATTACTTATTTTAAATAACTAGGAGGAATGTTTGCTGTTTAATTTTGACTTACGGACTAGTATATGTATGTACATATCTATATATACATAATTAATCTAAAAAATAAATAATAGTAACATTTTGTGAAATCAAATTTATAAAATTTAATATCAGGAACTTTTCTATAACTATAAATAAAAGTTGAAATGTGACAAAAATAAAATAAAAATGAAGAAAGAAAGGAAGGAAGAAAAGAAAAGAAAGGAAAATAAATAAATAAATAAAATAAGTTAAATAAATAAATTAATAAATTAATTAACTAATTAAAAATTAAATTATATTTTTCTTTATCTCTTAAAATTTTGAAATGTTGCCGTTTCAAAATTTAAGAAATTAGATGTTTATAAACTAAATTCATAAGAAATTAAATGAAGTTTATTATTTCACTCTCTTATTTATAGTTGTTACAAAAGAGATTAAAAAAAAATACATATGATGTTAACTAATCACTAAGAGTGTATATATATATAATATATATTTTACTGTAAAAAAAAAAAAAAAAAGCGTTAAAAGTACAGGAAAAAATCGGCAGCTGGGGTGCCAGTATTTCTCCGTCAAATATACAGGCCAAAACTGTACTTTTAACAAAAAACCTGTTTGATTTACAGGATTCCTGTGTAAAATATATGTCAGAGATACAATTTTACTGTTTTAAACTGTATATTTGACGGAGAAATACTGGCACCCCAGCTGCCAGATTTTTCCTGTACTTTTAACTTTTTTTTTTTTTTTTTTTTTTTTTTTTCAGTGTTGTGTTGAGTGACTTTTGTGCATGAGAAGCTCTTTTATATCGGTAACTGATAAAATTTCTGAATGTGTTTTCATTGGTTGGGGTTATAATTACTATTATCATTATTACTATTATTATTATTATACATTAAAGTTAAAATATAATTAGAAACATAGCTGAACAAAATATGATGTATTTTTAAATTCTAAATATGCACGATAGATAACATTTGAAAACTTTTGGTATTTATAAAGCAAAAACCGCAAGAAATGACAATGAAAAATTTATCATTACTGACTCAAAAACTACTCATTTATAGACAAAAGAGACATAATCGTATAAATTTATTAAAAAACAACAACAACATTATTTATGTCAAGTAAAATGAAGTTAGTAAGTGGATAAGTTATTTGATATTGATTAATGGTAGAATTCCTTAAAATATATTGTTTGGTTCTTATAAGGAAGTTATAAATTACCACTTTTCCTTACTAGTGATCATATTTTTTGTAAAAGTCAGTTTAACGAGAAAAGGTAGATTTTGCCTACTTTTATGTTGAAAGATTATGTGTAACAAGAAGCACAATCAAGTAAAATATCATATTTTCTTTCATTTAAAAAAATTATGTTACATATCGACTCTAGTTTTGGAAACTTTTTTTTTTTTTTTATAAAACAATCTCCAAGAAATGAAAATAAGTTTCTAATTACACTTTTGATTTAAGTAGCTGTCGCAAAGTACATCTTTAAAAAAATAATAGAAATAGATAAAAGATTCTTTAGAAAAATAATATTATCTGTGTCAAGTAAAATAAAGTTCTGTACGAGAAGTCCTTTTCTATCGATGAACAGTAGAATATCTAAAAGTAGATTCTTTGTATGTTATCAGAAGAAACTATAAATGTATTCTTTTTCGTTACTTCTGACAAAGTTTTTTTTTTTTTTTCAAAATTTGTGTTAAACTAAAGAAACGAGTCTTTCACGGCTTTTACTTAAATCCTAATATGTACTACTGTACTTACTACAAATGGAATAATAAGATTATTATTAATAGAAAATAAATATATACATATATATTAATTTAGTAAACGAAAACGATGATAAAAATAATGTTTTTAAAACGAACATATGAATTACTATTTTTACGATGATGTATGCATGTATGTGTGTGAGTGAACACGATAACGCCAAAACGCTTCCTTCGAGTGAGCTGAAAGTTAGTAGGTATGTTATAAATCAACATAGCACGAACCCTATTAATTTTGGTGAATCTATCACTAATAGTTGTTTTACAGGAACACGAAGAAAATTTCTTTATCATTATGACCTAAGGGACCAAATTTTTAAAAGTGTAATAGCGTCAAAATGCCCTTTTAAATTGAGCAAAATATTTACACACATATTATAGGTCAGAGTTCCACAAATCCTGTAGATTTTGGTAAATATAGCTCTTATAGTTTTTTACAGATACACAAAGAAAACTTCTTTATCATTATGAATTATGGGACCAAAGTTTTAAAACTGCGATAGCGTCTAAATGCTTTATTCAATTTAGCAAAAAAAAAAAAAAAAAAAAAAAATCATACACATATTATAGGTCACAGTTGAACGAACTGTACAGATTCTGGTAAATTATAGGTGCACTTAAAGGTTTTTTTACAGGGACACAGCAAAAAATTCTGTATCACAATGAGAAAAAAAAATATACCGATTTCCTCTAGAATGAATAAGTGGTCATTTTCTAAATCCCTTAACTAAAGTATAGATTTCTGAGCTATGCGTATAAGGCACGCGAATAAACTGAATAGACGAAATGATCGAGAATTTCTAGTTTACGTATTTCTAGATGGTGAAACAATATTCTGAATATTCCGAATATTCTGAAAGTTTTGTATTGCGAGAAACTCACTCTTGATTTTCTGTAATTAGGTAATAAACCAAGATTATAGTTGCTGAAACCCGTCTCTTGTAGTTTCATTTATTTTCAGAGATTTTTAAATAACTTTGCCCTTGATAATATAGGCAAACGCTCTAGAATTCTAATAGGGGCTTCTAGAACTCGTTTTCCAAGGGAACTAGAATCTATAAGGATGACATAAAACTACTTTTTCTAGAGCCATAATTTAGATTCTAGATGTCAGTTACAGAATATTTTTCAGTGCAGTATGGCCTATAGGGTGAAATTATTAAAAATGCGATAGCATATAAATGTCTTATCCATTTAAATGAAAATTTATATAAATGTTATAGGTCACCATTACACAAACTGTATAGATTTTGGTGACTTACAGAGTTTTACAGGGACAGAAAGAAAATGTTTTTATCATCATGGTCTTTAGATTCAAATTATTTACAACGCGATAGAGACTAAACACCTTATTCAAATGAACTGATAATTTATATGTAAGATATAGGTCAACGTTATACGAACTTTATGAGTTTTAGAGAATCTAGCACTTATGGCTCTTTTTGCAGGGACACAATGCAAATTTCTTTATCATATTGGAATATAGGCTAAAATATTAAAGTGCGATGGCGTCTAAGGGCCGTATTCACCAACTTTTTAACACTCGGATTAAACCTCGGATCAGCGGTAATCGCTCGATCATACAAAAATCGGTATTCTCCAACGACAAACCACAGTTCACCGGTTACTTTAACACTTCGTTTTTGATCCTCGAATATCGGAGGATTAGAAGAGATAATTATCGGATCTTTTCGTAACGCATGCGCACTCCGCAGCTCATATTCGTAAACAAATAACAAACATGGCTGACGGTGACGATCTGTTCTCACTAGATGATATTGAAAGCTTAGAGATATTGGAAACGTTTGAAAGAAGCAAAAGGACGGAGCATCAAATTAGATTAAATGATTTGGATTCTTTGGATAATGTGGCATTTCGATATCGCTATTGATTAAATAAAGATTTCATGGAATCTCATATACGTATGTTAGATAATAGGCTGTCATCTGCCACTGAAAAGAATAATGCATTAACTTCGACAGAAAAAAAATTAATAGCGTTACGATTCTATGCAACGGGTAGTTTTCAGATAGTTCTTGGAGATTTAGCGAAAGTTTGCGTCTTCTGCTTCGAGAGATATTAACGATGTTTCAAATGCCGGTGAATAAAAGCTATCTTCATTCTTGGCCAATCAAAACGAAGCTTATACTTTTCTCCGAATTAATCCAACGATCACGTAATCGGTTGATGGTGAATAACATAGGAAATTAATCCAGTGTCAGCTTTGATTTTCAGATTTCCTGATCCATGGTTTAATCCTCGATCAATGAAGTTTGGTGAATATGGCCCTAAATGCCTTATCCGATGGAGCTGAAAATTTATATAAATATTATATGTCACTGTTGCACTAACTATATCCCTTTTAGTTAATCTATTGTTTATAGGTTTTACAGGTTAATTCTTTATTATTGTTATCTATAGGCTCAAAGTACAATAGCATTAAATTGAACATCGTACTATATGGAGAAAAATACTGAAACATACGATTCGAGCTTTCTCTATTTTGTTTATTTAACATTCCTCTTACTTTACTTATCCACAAAAGCGTTAATTACCCATTGCTCAGAATGTCGAGTGAATGCACTCCGGATTTTTTTTATGCTGACGTGGAATTTTTATGCAAAATCATGCAATCCCGCATATAGTCGTACCTCTTCAACGCTTGCTTTGCTCAACAATTAAGGAGGATCACGTTGTCAGTCGATTCTTTTAAAACGCATATCCTCCCAGATCTCTTGATATCACAACGTTTGACTTTTATTAGGAGCTTTTTATACGAAATTGACTTTGCCATCGTGTCACGCTAGTAAACAATTAAAGTAAATATAAGCCACTCCGTTTGTGACTCCGTGGCTCAGTTGGTTTGAGCGTGACGATAGTAAAGCGGTGGTCGAGAGATCGGCCCCCGGAAGGTCCTGCAAGTAATTTTTGAGGATAATTAGTAGAAAAGGTGTCGATTGCTAAAAGTAAATTTTTCATTGACTACACTATATATTAAGAATTTTCAAAGAGTTTTTTTTCGAAGTTTTTTTTTTTTTCTTTTTTAGATATTAGAAAACACAAAATATTTTAGTTATTAAAAAAGCTCAAAATAAAAAGTTTCAAGTACAAAATACATAAATTAATATTTTTAGAAGTTTTATGTATATATTACATATTATTATATGAAGTTGAATTTGTCATCGCGTTTTCTGTCACGCTAAAAAAAGACACTTTCACTTAAAAATAAAAATAAATAAGAGAAAAGAAAAAAAAAATGTAAGCAATTCATTGTATCTCTATCTCTCAATGGCTCAGTTGGTTAGAGCGTCATGTTAATTTTTCAAATAATTAATAAAAAAGGTGTCAGCCTATAAAAGGAAATATTTCGTTGGGTACACAGTATCCTAATAATTTTTGAAGATTTTTTTTTACATAGCTTTTTATCTAGTTACTAAAAAGCACAAAATAAAAATTTAAATAAAATAAATCAATCAATAAATAATTTTTTAGAAGCTTTTTAGAAGCTTTTCATTGAAATTGGGTTTCTTTATCACGTCTTCATGTCACGCTTATTCATAAGGCACCTCAACTTTAAAGTAAATGTCATCAGTTCTTATAGTCGCTCGTTGTGAATTGATAAAAGGAAATTTTTCTTTGTTTACAAAGTATTCTAAGAATTTTTGAAGAATTTTTTTTAAGAAAGATTTTTTTAGATACTAAAAAGCATAAAATAAAAAGTTAAATATATATATATTCTTTTAGAAGCTTTTTATTAAAATTAGATTTTTATCATCGTGTCTTTGTGTCATTCTGAAAAAGAAGGCGCCTCCACTTTAATGTAAATTAAAAAAACATTTTCATCGCTCGTTAGCGCATTTGGTAAGAGTATTATGGTGATAACGCGATGCTCATGGGTCCGATCCTCGCAAGCCGATGTGTTACTTTTTTGCAGATAATTAATAGAAACGATGTCAATTGATAAAAGAAAATCTTTCATTGTCTACACAGTGTTCAAAGGAATTTTGATAGTTTTTTAAAGAAGCTTTTTTTTTTTAGCTACTAAACGCGCAAAATAAAAATTTCAGTAAAAAAAAAAAAAAAAAAAAATAATAATAATAATTAATAAAAACATAAACAAATAAATAAATAAAAATAACACTGAAAGTTTATTACTATTGTGGAGTCCTAAAATACCTAAAATAAACATTTTTTCTTGCAGAGACATAAAATCATAAAAGTTTCAACAACAAGAAAATTTTAAAGAAAAACATAGATATTTCACTTTTGCAAAACATGAAATTTTTTAAATAATCCAAATATTTTAAAAAGCATTCGAGAACAATATTCCTTTTGTATAATTATTTGTTAGTTTTTCCTAGAATATTCTATGATTTTCTTGACAGTTCTTAGACTTTTGTTTAGAGCGTCGTGCTGATAACGCGACAGTCCCGGATTCGGTCCTCGAAAGACGATATATTACTTTTTTTTTTGCAGATAAATAATCGAAAAAAAAAAAGTCAATTTATAAACAAAAACCTTCCGTTGTCTACAAAATATCCTAAGAAATTTTAATCAGTTTTTTTAAGAAGATTTTTCCTTTTTTGTAACTAAAAAGCACAAAATAAAATTTAAGTAAAAAATTATTTTTTAAAGTTAGAAGCTTTTTATTGTGAAGTCCTAAAAAGCATAAAATAAAATTTATTCTGGCAAAGACATGCTACAAAGAAATGAAAGTTTCGATACTAAGAAAATTTTACAGAAAAATATAGGTACTTTCCTTTTGCAAGAGATGAAAATTTTTTAATGTTCAAAATATTTTAAAAAGCTTTCGAGATATTTGAAATTTATAGCTTAACGAATGATTATACAAAAACTAATAACTAAGAATATTGGTCTCGAAAGCTTTTTAAAATATTTTGAACATTAAAACATTTTCATCTCTTACAAAAGGGAAGTACCTATATTTTTCTCTAAAATTTTCTTAGTGTTGAAACTTCATTCCTTTGTAGCATGTCTTTGCCAGAATAAATTTTATTTTGTGATTTTTATTACTTCACAATAAAATTTTAAAAAATAAAACTTTAAAAAATGATTTTTTACTTAACTTTTATTTCTGATGATTTTCGAAATCAAAATATATCAAAAAAGCTATCCGGTAAAATTGGTTTTCAAAAATTTTTTTAAATTGCTTCTACGGTTTTTTTTTTAATTCTTTTCTTTTTTTTTACCCGCTATACACAATCCGGATTATTTTCCTTACAATAGATGCAATTCACAGTTTTTTTTTTTTTTTTTAATCTTTAGTTGTTCGTGAAATATTATTATTTTTTATTATTATTATTTAATTTATTTTTCGACCATTCGGTGTATATATTTTACTTAATTAACTAATGCCAAGTGGAGAGCATAAAATTCATTAAATAATATTCATAAAAATTTAAAGATAAAAAGAAGTAATTAAAAAGATTGTAATCAAAACCTTTTAAAGAAAGTTAAAATGTTCTGTAATTTTTCAAATTCCCACGAATGTATAGGGACACGAAAACAAATAATTTGTCATTTATCTGGTATATGCTTTATAAATGTGATATTTTAGAGTATAAATAAAGAAGATAAATGGAAATATATTTTAATTTCTTTCTATATTATGAACTATTTTAATTTAAAAAGGAATTTAACAAATTTTAACGTTTTAAATACTTAATTACAGATTAATTATTTTATTTATCAAACTGTTTTGGGAAAATAGAAATATCAGTTTTGAGGCTACATACAGTCTGATTTACAGTTTAACCTTTCTACCCTGTATGGGTCGATTCGACCCATTTTTAAAATTGATCTTTCGATATCTTCTACAGATTTTAATTTTGTTTGTTCAAACATTATGTATGCCTCAAAAATATGCATTCGTTTAATATATGATGTTTTCAGAGTCATTGGTTTGTTTTAAATCACCCCCAAAAAATATGTGACATACTACCTGTCTGGGTCGATTTGACCCACATTATTAACATGCATAGAAATGCTTAAAACACCAATTTTTTCTTTTGAGTAGACTTCATTTTCAGGAATAGTCAATAGATGGCGATAGTTGTCGGAAAGGTAGATGTAAAACGAGCTCCATAGAAATTCTTTCTTAAGACCTAAATTCAATCTATACAAAGTGGGTCGATTCGACCCATACAGGTAAAACGTAAAATTTTTTCAACAGGGTAGGAAGGTTAAAAATATTTTTATTGTTTCTTATCTGAAACCTTTAGACTAAGAATTTCTATTCAGATATTTTTTTAGGTTTCATTATTTCTGTTTTTGCATTTTGTGCGTATCAATTCTAATTATTTTTTTTATGCCTTGCCATTGTTTTTTACTACAAAATATGTCAAATTATTTTGGGATAAAAAAAAATAAAATAAAATAAAAATGTTATATGATTTATATGATTATTATAGGATACATATCATTCAATTTTTAAATGTATTTACAGTTTAAAAAATATTTTTATTATTTTCTACTTGAAACTACTAATTTACTTTAACCATTTTTATTCAGTTACATTTTGAAGTTTCATTATTTCTGTTTTTGCTTATTTTGCGTACCAAATCTAATTCTAATTATAAAAAATTATAATCTAATTCTAATTATACACTGGTCTACACTGGTTCGGTAACAACGGTCAAATTATTATTTTCCAATCTTTATTTAAATATCTGCAAGCAAAAAAGTCCCACCACGTCACATTTTTCTTTTAGAGTATCAGAAAATGGCAATTTTCACGAATTTTTATCATTTTCCCAGTATTACAGGTTGCAACCCTTCCTGCTGGCAACCCAGAGTCCTGGCAAATCAGAGTCCCGGCAACCATGTTTGTTCCATTTTTTTGTTTAAATATCAGAAAATGGCAAATTTCCTTATTTCTTTATTAATTTTACAATACAGTCGACAGCAAAAGTATCCGAGCACTAGCAAATAATTCCGATATTAAAAAAAATACATTTAATACTATTTTATTAAATAAATCCTTATCGAATCATTTTCTTAGACTAAGAACTTGACTCGGCAAGGATTTATTTAACAAAGCAGTATTAAATGTACTTTTTTTAGACAGGGGTTATTGCTTCCAGGACAGATTAAATATTCGTAACAAAAAATCTGTACGTGTTAGAGATTTTTCGCTATTATTTTTTTATTCTGCACTACAAAATTAGTTGAAAATAGCTAATTTCATTTTTGTTACCCTCCATTTTTTTTTTTTGTCGACTAGTGTTATTTATTTATTTATTTATTTATTTATTTATTTATTTATTTTTGTCGACTAGTGTTGTTTTTTTTTTAAGCCTTGCCCTTGTTTTTTACTACAAAGTATGTCAAATTATTTTTTAATTAAAATTAATAATAATAATAATAATAACAATATTTATCATTCAATTTTAAGTATATTTTTTCAAACGTTTTTACAATCTTTTTTCTTTTAAATTAGCGAAATACATCATCAAAAACATTTTTATATATAAAAAAATCTATGAAAGTTATATCAAAACACGAAACATAATTATAGTTAATAACATATTATGTCAATATTTCAAAATTTATGTTTACTATAGTTTGCAGCTTATATAACCTTAGATATTTTTAAAAGAATTCCGTATAAAATACAAAGAAAGGTTTATCATTACATATTTCTTATTGACAGTTGCCGAAAAAACATCTTGAAATGTGAAATAAATGTTATGATTGCACGAATATCTATGCAATGCAAAATAAAATTATTTGTGTCAAGTAAAACAAATTTTGTGCGTTAGAAGAGAATACTTTTTATACAGATATATCATAAAACTTTTATTTTATTCAGTAATTATGAAAGGGATTGTAAACAGCTCTCTCTTTATTACTAACGCTTTCAAACAAAGTGGGAAAATGTTTATGTCTTCTTTTTATCTGTCTGTCGGTCTGTCCGCTCCCTGACTTCCGTAAATAGTCATGGAATTGCTGGAAGCTGATATATGTTGTTCAAGTTGATTGTGGGATGTTCCCAGTTGAAAACGGGGTAAATACCACCACTGGCTTATCTAATGGGACACACAAAATAATTTCAATGCCTTGCGTTCTATCAGAATTATTTCCATAAATCTTATTTTAATAGGTTTATTCCGTGCAAATTGTAATAAGATTGGCATTATTACACATGCACAAGAAAATGCTTTCTGCAGTATGTAGCAGCATTAAGATTTATAGGGCCACAAAAGAGTATTCAGGTATATTGATGGCCATAAACCATTTTCTTTTGCATTAAACGTTTTTAACACTTTCTAATAATGTTTAAGAGTGATCATCATAGGTATTCGTTTATATATCTATTTTTCTGCCCATCGGACTCTCCGTTCTCTAATTTCCTTAAAAACCCTTAACGCGCGCTGTCCTCGCTGCGAGGACGTAAAATTTAAGATCCAGCTGCAAAAATTCATCCCGGAAATTTTTTAGCAAAAATTTACGTTTATAACATATTAGAAAAGGACTTTTTTTTAACCTTGAAATTTAAAATTTCTTTTAGTTTAATTTAGTTCATGAATTCCGGTGGCAGTATAATTTAAATGATGCGAATTTTCTTGCGCCGCAAAGGGTTAAATATTTACAGAACTTCTTGAAACTGATATACGTTATTCAAATTTACTATATAACATTCCCGATTGAAAATATGGTATATACAATCATTGTTTTATACACAGGGACACTCTAAAAATTCCAGAGCATTGCGTTCTATGAGAGTCATTCCTATAAATCTCATTTTAAAACTTTATTTTGAACAAATCATATAAAAAATAACATTTATAAATCATGTGCATGACGAGTGCTTTCTACAGAATACAGTAATTATTAACATTAAGATTTACAAGGCCATTCAAAAATATTCTGTTACATTAAAGGCTGCAATTGGAAATTTTTTAATTGCATTTTCCTTTGCATTAAACATTTTTTTTATACTTTCCAACAATATTTACGAGTGATTATAAATTTGGTTAGTTTATCTGTATGTGTTTAACTTTTGTCTGTTCGTTGTGTGACCACATACACAAAGTACATTGAATGTTAAACGATGTAACGAGTGAATACAAATGGAAAGTGTTAATAATCTATGTTATACGCCTCATTTTTCGTTCTGTTTATAATTATTGGTGGGCATGTTTTTTGAACTTGTGTAAAATGAGAAAAACTAATTTTCAATGATTTTTATATTGAAACATAGTATCTACAAAGAAACATATTTAAAGATAATACAATATTTTAGTACATTTCAGCAAATTTATGTTTGATATCGTTTCTAAATATAAATTTTAAAAATTTACAAAATAAAAGGTAAGAAGTAAAGAGTTTTATCATTTAACTTTTCATTTTACTAGATGTCACCAAAAGAATTTTAATAAAAAAATCAATAAAATATTTTTTTATATCTCTATGAAATGAAGAAAAAAAAAAAAAAAAAAAAAAAAAAAACATCACTTATGTCAAGTAAAAAGAAGTTGTGTGGGAGATTTTTTTTTTTTTCCTGATCATGAATAGAAGAATTCTTAAAATGTGAATTCTTTGTCTGTTATCAAAGGAATTATAAATAAATTTCTTTTCATTATTTGTGATCACGTTTACTCAGTATTTCTGCTTAATGAACGATAACATTTTCCAATGCCTTTTATTTAACTTTTAAGAAATTAGATGTTACTTTCATGTCGATGAATAGAAGAAATCTTAAATGTGAATTCTTTGTCTATTATCAGAGGAGTTATAAATAAATTTCTTAAAATTATTTGTGATCCCGTTTACTATCAAGGAAACATTCAAAAAGTGTCGTCTTCAAAAAATATTGAAAAAAAAAAATATGTAATTCTACTCTTCATAAAACACCAGAAAGTGAAAAAATTATCGACAAAATGAATTGCAGCGACCACAAAAAATTATCAAAATTAAGCACTTTTAGCGATTTAGCGCTGTTAGGCGATATGTTCGCTAGCAAAGAAGTTGCCGTATACGAACAGAACCGTGTTTTGCTTGTCCACCACGTACTCAAAATCAATCGCCTAACACTGTAAAATCGCCAAATATGCTTAATTTTGATAATTTTTTGTGGTCGCTGTAATTCATTTCAGCCGATAATTTTTTCACTTTCTGGTGTTTTATGAAGAGTAGAATCACATATATTTTTTTCAATATTTTTTCAAGACGACATCTTTTGAATGTTTCCTTGTCAGTATTTCTGTTTAATGAACGTAACATTTTCTAATGCCTTTTATTTAACTTTTAAGGAATTAGATGTTACTTAATTCCAGATAAATAAGAAAAAACTAACATTAGAGGTATAACGATGTCAATTTTTCCCTGCAAGTTTAAATTTTCACAAAGTTTTATATCAATTTTAATATTTACGCGTGAATTTATTGTTATTAAAAAATAAAATAAAATAAAATAAAATAAAATCAACTCGTAAACTTTCTTGGCAACCATTAAATATTAAAATAAGTTATGTATTTTAGTCTAAAATAGGGCTTCTTCAACTTTTTCGATACTGTTATGATGAATTATAACTGCTTGTTCATTTTTAATATTTCATAATTAAAATTTCTATTCTGTAAAAGAAAAAAAAAGATAGGTTTTTTAACTATATTTATTTTAGTTTCAAAACGCTTTGTAATCGCATGTATTGCACGTTAGGAAGATAATCATTTCTGAAAAGTATTTTTGGTCAAGAGTTTCTTTGTATATATATTCTCTTGAGATTTGTAAGCAAACTAAAAGGAGGCTTTATCCCACGCATTTTTATTTCACAAAAGAGGTTTTTTCCCTCTCTTTTTCATTCATTACCACCGTGAGAAGAATATCTGTGTTTTCTGGTTTCTAAGTTTTCTCTCCTTCTGTATCTGAAGGTCAGCGTGGGGGAATGTCTATCTCAAAGGGCAACAGCTATTTTATCGTAGTGGTTACAGAGAGGAGTGAAATAGGAAAAATTCCCTTGGAGATTAAAATATTCTGTTTACCTGGGGGGTGAAATTGAGGTCTTGCAAGGTTTGCTGACTGTATGGGCGTGTGTATTTTGTTGAAGAAATATTTTTATATGAGGGCGTATTAATTTTTAGTGGGAGTGACCAAGGGGGATAGTTTGGGGGTAGTTATAGCGAATGAGACTCTCCTTTTTTTTAGCTGAGACGAGTGGCAACGAATCAGAGGTTGGTTCTTGTTCAGAGGATTGTGTGTTTTGGAATCGTACTGTTTTTCGAGTGGTTGTAAGAGATTTTTTTGTGCTGTTTTTTGTTTTAAGGGAGAGGGGCTTTGGCCCTCTCCCAGAGTCGTCTTGAAAATTTGAGCAGATGTTACGAGGCGTCTCCTTGGTGCTTTTTTTTTTGGTGTGAGTCTTCTTCTCTGAGGAAGCTCGTGTGATGTTGTACCTCTCTTCGAAAGCTGACCGGCATCCCTCTTTTATCGTTCCTGTGGCCTGTGGTGTGGTGAGCTACGTAGTTTTCGAATAATGAAAAATAACGATTACTCTTCATCCTCCAGCGAGTGCTCGTCGAGATGTTGAAAGTAACTTAGTACAGCAGGTTCTTCGCTATATTTTCTTTAATGCTGATAATCAAAATGCTGAACAACCTAGATAAGAAGTGATTTCTACTGGTAATTGGAAAATGATGGGACTCCTCCTGGCATCCTGTTAAGTAGTTTTTGCTCAATTGTTTTTACTTTGCTCCTTTCTCTTCATAACATTTTATGTATATGTTAAAATAGTAACATTAATATACTCGAGCTATGCTCTGTGGTAATCGATATTAAAAATCTTTACTCATGTTAATAGAAGAAACAAAAATATTTGTCACTTCCTTTTCCTAGTTACCGTTTGGTGATTGTAAGAATTAATGATATCTTGTAAAGAAAAGAAAAATATTTAGATGATAAGCAAAGAAAATAACTCTGTATTTTATATGTGATCTGTTTTAGTTACTAATGACTAAAAACTTATTGTGTGTATACTTAATTGAGAAAATCAAAATTCTACTTTTAAAATAAAACCTTTTCTGTTTTAAAATTAATTTTATTTGTATGTTTTATTGAAATACTCCTGTCCTTTTGCTGGGTGATTTAAAATTAATTTTACTTATATGAGGGAATTTGATTCGGATCATTTAAGATTTAAATTTTGGGCTTGGAAAACTAAAAGAAATGAAAGGAAAATTCCGCTTATGTGAAAGTTTTTTTTCACCTCGAAAATTGGGTTATTAATAGTATAGTACTCATTAGAGCTTAACAAAAAAAAAAAGTGATTAAAGTTTTGGAGTTAAGTAATCTGCAGAATGTTATTTCATATGTTTTATTTTTATTTTTCCTTTTGTGTGTGGTGAATATACTTACTGTATAATCTGGAATACTATTGTTTTAAGATAAAAAAAATAAAAAGTCAAGTCTATTTCCTTAGTGAAATACTTGGAAAGATAAAGTTAGGTTTTTTAGGCAAGGAATGAATCGTTTGTCCTGTAATGAAATTCCAGATTATACAATGTTGTTGCTTAATTAACTATGAATTTTAGAGGTAATATTTTGTAACATAAAAAGTTTAAAATCTGCATTTAATTTCCTTTGGGTCAGGATTTGGGTCTTGTGTGGTTCTGTATATTCACCAACAGTTTATTTTTTTTAATCTGAGGGAGGTTGAAATTAGTTCTGGAATTTTTAATGTAATTGGGTTTAAATGCTAAGTAAAGTATTCCGGGTTATCGAATGAGTACTTGTAAACGTTTTGTACAAATTAATAAATGAAAAGTGACACTATACGATCAGTAGGATTTTATGTATTGTAAAAATTTAAAGCTAATAAGTTAATATAAGAAAGTAATAGAAACGTTATAATAATACTGTCCGTTTCGATACTGATTATTATAACATCGCTTTCAATTTATTGCATTATATTTTCGATAAATTTTCGATTTGGATAAATGTCCAACCATCTTAAAACCTGCGACAACGTTTTATCCGTAGATTGAGACTAATAGTCCTCCGTCCTAATACTTATTAGAGAAATAATCATCTAATTTTTAAAATTTAATAAACGTATTCGTGATAAATCAATACTATTTATGAATAACATAAGATTGTATTTTTAATGAGCTAAACACTTGGAGGAATAATGGAACAGAATTCGACATACGGCGCATCATCATTCAGGGCAAATGGAGTTAAAATGTTTGTCTATTCAAGATGGCTGCCGCAGTAGAAGCCAAGGCTATCGCAGGTGCCATATTGAGTATACCAAAACATTGGCTAGTACTACGTTGTTTTATTTATTTGACAGCTTTAAGACCTGTAGTCACAATGACTTTCGTCCAGTGATACCAGATGGTCGAAAATTATTTCATCAAACAGGTCTTCAAATTTCCCCAAATCAGGATTTTTTTCCGAAAAAATTCTCAACTTGATTTCCACTAAAAAGGGAAAATAAAAATTTCCCAAAAAAGAAATATCAAGCAGATTTATCAGATTTTTCCCCAAATGAATGCAATTTTTGAAAAAATCCCCAAATAACAATAAAGGTATTAAAAATCCCTGGTAGTAGGGATAAATCATTACGATGACAGAAAGTTGAAGAACTCCCTAGATTTGTCCCCAAATGTGTCGCCAGAAGCCTAAAAAATCCCCAAAATGAGAAAAAATCCTCAATCTGACATCACTGCTTTCGTCTCGAATGATCCGTATTATATATTTTCACAATAACCATACAAAATGTCTTATCTAATTGTCTAACTTAACCGCCCGTCTTATCTAATTAGCGGGCTTCGCCCGCTAACGGGTCAGTATTTTCAAATGAATCACTATAATTAATGAATCACTAACAGTAACTTTTAGTGTTAAGAAAAGGAATTAAAAAAAAAATCATTTCTGTTTGGGTAAAAAGTCGCCCCGGGTCCCCACTGCCTTCGGCACGCAGTTCCGTACGCGATGCGCGCGCACAAGTTAAGGGATACACGCGCTGCGCGTGCGTATTCCTTCCCTGACCCTTCGTGCCCCGTAAAAAAAAAAATCATTTCTCATCGGGTAAAAACTCACACCGGGTACCCGGTGTTTGGGGTACCGGGTACCGGGTACGCCTTCGGTAGCACAGACCCATGCGCGCTGCGTGCGCACGTGTGAAGTTATACATGCGCTGCGCGCACATATTCCTTCTCAAACCAAATTTTTATTCTTCAGAAAAGAAAGTTTAAAAAATCATTTCTCATCGGGTAAAAGTCGGACCGGGTCCCCACTGCCTTCGGCAGCGCAGTCCCATGCGGGCTGCGCGCGCACAAGTTAGGGGATACGCGCGCGGTGCAGGCCTATTTCTTTCCCACCCTTTCAGCCCCTCTTAATTAACCTACATATACCAATTTTGAACGGTCTAACTCAATTAGCTGAGATGCAATAGAAAACCCAATCAGGACACCTCAAAACTTGAAAATCTGGTGAAAACTTTCGATAATATAAAAGAACTTTAATATATCTGTCGAATGATGTATTAAAACAATTTAATCCTAATTAGAAATTGAAATATGGAAATTTTAAAATATTACAGCACCATCTGGCGGTAGAAATTTCTGCAATCTACTGCTCGACTCCAAATCAACAAAGCTTTCTAATGATGTATTACTTATGAAATTATTTTAATTAGTAGCTGAGATACAAAAGAAAAACCATTCAGGACACCTCAAAACGTGTAAATCTCGAATTCCACTTTCGATAATATAAAAGTACTTTAAAATATCTATCGAATCGAATTAAAAATAATTTAATCATAATTAGAATTTGAAATACGCGTATTAGAACTTAATTTCCAATTAAAATGTAATTTTTTTCCAAAATCGATGAAATTTGAACTGCAGCTATCCCCTGTGCTGTTAACATCGCATAGTAAGTTTGAAAGAATTTAGAAGAAAATTGAATGAGTTTGAAATTTGCAATTTTTATTCCTAGTACAAAAACCACGTGATGTCAATTGGTAAAATATTTGTTTCTTCCCGAGCAAACATCGTTTCCTGCGTGAATGTGTTGTCATGGAAACGGCAACGAACGCATTATACAATTTCATTACGGAATGAAGGTCGCCGTATTCAATTCAATGGTTTAATGCCTAAAATTAAAATTTATAAGTCATCCAGTTTTTGAAAAAATCTCTCAATCTTTTGAGAAGTGAAATGTGGAACCGAGTTGAATATATATAAAAAAAAAAAAAAAAAAAAGAAAGAAAGAAAAAAAAAAAAAAAGAAATGATTTATTTCTAAACGATTTTGAGTTATAAAATGTTTTGTGAAAAAATCGATGTTTCGTAAAAATCTAAAAATATGAATCGCTACTCCGTATTTTGTAAAAATGTTTATATGGTTCGAAAGAAAGATAAATGACCTTTCCAGATATACCAGTTGTTAAGAAATTGTTCTGTTATTGTTTCGTACAGGGCGTTTGAAGAAAGACGATCGAGAAAAAAAGAAATTTTCTACACTTAATTTTTTTTTTTTTTTTTTTTTAAATATAAAAAATCCGTATTAAAAAAAAAAAAAAAAAAATGTACCGTAAAAATCGGTAATAAATGCTTTTTCTCGTGGTACAGATGTATTTTCGATATCTCCAACAGATCGGCAGCGATGGGTTTGCAAAAACCCACCAAATTTCCTCTCTCTGCTTCTTCTCGTCAGGTACGCGGTTCCGGATGAAAATGACGCTCGACTGCCATTTTGAATCGTTTTTTCGTTAGACGTGGGTTGACGTTTTAATTAATATTTCCACTAATTAGGGTCGCATCGTTTAGCAAATTAAATAACGTACATCTGCGATAAATTCTCTGTCCGACGGTACCTGTCCGAAGTCCGTGCGACCATTAGCGGCCGAGCTTTAACTGCTTCAAGCCGTTTCTGACAGACAGACATACAATGCCATAGCATCTGCTGAGAAATCGTGTTTTTACGAACATGCCATCTCCTTTTATATCATTCCTCTAAGGTTAAACATATTTGTTTTAAGTGATTATTTAAAGTCGATTAGATAGTACAAAACTATTTCTTCTCTTTTCTTTCTTTCTTTTTTATTTTTGGACTGAGGACTATCAGTCTCAATCTGGGATTTTTGCGGCGTCATTTTTCGATAGTTGTACATTTATGGAAATCTAAAATTTATCGAAAATATACTTGAATAATTTGAAAGCAATGTTATAATATGAAAAAAAAAAAAAAAAAAAAAAACTAATAGTCCTCCGTCCTAAACTAAATTTTGCTTTTGCCAAAATTTCCTCAAAATCATTTTTTTTTTTTTGTTTTTTGTTTAGGACTGAGGATTATTAGTCTCTCAAATCTGGGATTTTTGCGGCGTCAGTTTTCGATAGTTGGACATTTATCGAAATCTAAAATTTATCGAAAATATAAATGAATAATTTAAAAGCGATGTTATAATTTGAAAAAAAAAAAAAAAAAAAAAAAAAAACTAATAGTCCTCCGTCCTAAACTAAATTCTGCTTTTGCCAGAATTTCATCAAAATATTTTTATTTTATTTTACTTTTTTTTTTTTTTGAAAGAAAAAGAAAAGAAAATTAATAATAATGAGTATCGAAACAAACACTATGGAAAAAGTTTTTTTTTTAATAATTTTGAAATTTGAAATAAAAAGTGCACGTGCAAAATGAAATAAAAATAAGTAAAAAAATTAGTTTAATGATTTAATTTTTATATAAAAGAGGATCGCGTGATATCTTAAAAAGCAGATGTAAAATTTAAAGTTTATGTGGTGCATGTGGCATCTATAAAAAATGTTTTAAGAAATAGAATAGAATAAAGAAAGCAACGATGTTGATTGCATTTTGTTATATAGTTTGAATTTTTGAATTTTATAGAAGTAATATCTACCGTAGGAATAATTTCTTATGTTAAAACTATAGGGAATTGTTATGCGAGCACAAGCGATGCTACTTTTTTTTTTTTTTTTTTTTTTTAATCTTGTATTTATTTAAAATTTCAAAATGAAGTAGCTCGTGCGTTTTTTATTTTTAGGACTGAGCACTATTAGTCTCAATCTGGGATTTTTGCGTGGTCGATTTCGATAGTTGGACATTTATCGAAATTATTTTATTTTATTTTATTTTTATTTTTATTTTTTCAAAATCTTATAAAGCAAGAGAGAAATTAAAATCTTGAAAAAAAAAAATCATTAAACATATTGATGGCATTGAATGTCAAGAACATAGTAAAAAATAAAAT
Source organism: Salticus scenicus (assembly GCA_963930645.1). Classification (NCBI taxonomy): domain Eukaryota; kingdom Metazoa; phylum Arthropoda; class Arachnida; order Araneae; family Salticidae; genus Salticus; species Salticus scenicus. The sequence continues at coordinate 180,830,941 of OZ005658.1, forward strand.
ACTAGTGCTTAATCTAAACAAAACCATAATTAACATAATACGAGATTTCTGTTAATCTCTATACATTTAATGTTGAAAACATTTCTGATTTTGAAACCTTTAGATGTTTACAAAGGAAATACTGTGAAATGAAAAGAAAAAGTTTATATTTACTGTTCTGAGAACTATGCATCTGTAGAAAGAAATGAAATCGTATAAGAGTTTTGTATTTCTCTGAAAATAAAAATGACATTTGTGTCAAGTAAAATAAAGTATGTGAGATGAGTTTTTTGACATCGATTTATATTATTATTTTTTTATGTATTATATTGTTATTATTATTATTATTATTTTGAATATTTATTATGAATATTATATTATTATTTTTAATGAAATGTCTTAAAACATAATTTTTGGATATTTTGAGAAAATTTATGAACGATTTTGGTTGGTTGGTTGGGTTTTACGTCGCACTACTGCTGCGCAATATGTACGATTTTGTCTTCATTACGAGTAATTAAGTTTTTTTTCGGAACTTGCTTGCAAATATATATATATATATATATATGTTTTTGACTTTTATAATGCAAATGCAAATTTAAATCTAATATAATGTATTTTTTAAAAAGTTATTATTAAAGTATATAATTTAAACGTAATTACGTTTTTTTTTTTTTTTTTTTTTTTTAATTTCTCTGAAATTTGATGGTTGATATCGCTTCTAGCTTTGAAAACTTTTAAAGAAGTGAAAGAAAAATTTATCATTAGATTTTTCATTTTTATAGTTAAAAAAAAAAAAATTGCTTGACGGTTGATATTGCTTCTAGTTTTGAAAACTTTTAAAGAAATGAAAAAAAAAAAAAAAAGTATCATTTTATTTTTCATGTTTATAGTTACAAATATTAAAAAAATTGCAAATATCTATGACATGAAAAAGTTGCATTATTTGTGTCAAGTAAAACGAAATTGTATAGAAGAAGGTTTTTCCTGAGATGAATAACGCAAATTGTAAAAATAATCTCTTTGTTTGTTATCAGAGGATTCATGAATAAACTATGATCATGTTCTATCGGAATTTGTGTTAAACAGAATAAAACATTTCCCCTTGAATGCATTTTTATCCTTAAATAACGAAATTTTTATTACTACTAGAAAGATATTTATTTTTGCTTAAAAAAATCATTTAGTTTTTTTCTTTTCCTTTCTTTTCCTTTTCTTTCTTTCTTTATATATATATATATATATATATATATATATATATATAATTCAGTGCATATGATAAGCCAATATTTTTTTGAAGATTATATAGATTAGTTTTTCCTGAGCAAAATATAGTCATTTTGTGTGATTGTTTATAACAGCTAGTGTCAAAATAAATTCAGATAGTTAGTGTAGATTCCATTAAATAATATTCATGCAAATCTAAGGAAAGAGAAACGTTCAATAATATTCAGCAAGCTAGTATGCAAAAACTTTTTAATCATAATTTAATATCCTGAAAATATTTTTATCATCATCACCAATTTAAAATTGAAGTTTATTTAATTTTGCACAGTTTTATGCCCCCCCCCCCCCCCCACACACACACTTTTTTCTTTTTTATACGATAAAAAGTAATGTTTGGGGTTCCTTTTTCCTTAATGAGTTCATTTTTCTTAAAAAAAAAAAAAAAAAAAACTTATTGAATAGTTATGTATGATATAGGTATTTATTATTAAACTAACAAACATTCCTTTTTGAAAACAGAAATAGCAAGTTTGTTGACGGCACATATATTTTTATTAACATTTTCTTGTGAAATTTTCTAGGTTTTAGGGGGAAAAAATTAAGAATAAATTAAAAAGTTGGGAAAATTTATTTGTAATTGTGGACTAACTTTTGATAAAAAAGTAAAGTAAAGACGTTAAAAAATAAAAATTTCAGATAATTAAATACTATACAATTCAGTTGATATTTTGTGCTTATGAGAATGTAATTTTTTTACATATTTTTCTTATGCATATGATATTTTTATGCAGCGATAAGTAAATAAATAAATGCTTTCAACTTTTCTCAAGAAGTGCATTTTTTAAAAAAGAATTTTCCAGTTTTCTACAATAGGGCGTTTTGAATAGTTTTGTGGAAATTGTTTATAGAATACAGATTGATTACTTTATTTAACAAACTTTTATGATGAAAAAAAAAAAAAAAAAAGCTACATACATACTTATTGACAGTTTTTAATTTTTTTTTCTACCTAATACTATTAACTTAAAATTATACTGTTTATTCTGATTAAAAAAAAAAAAAAAAAAAAGATTACATCCTTTCTTCTTTTGCTTTAATTTTCTCATAAATTCAAATTATTTTTCATGACTTGTTCCCTTTTTTAATACACAGCGTGATCGTTATTTTAAGTAAAAAAAAAAAAAAAAAAAAAAAAAAAAAAAAAAAAAAGATGTTTAAAATACTTTTGCATAGAATATATGCGTATTTCTCCGAACATTCTTATAACCATTTCCAATGAAAACTATGAAATTTAGCCAAAAAAAAAAAAAAAATAAATAAATAAATAAAAATAAATAAATAAATAAATAAATAAATAAAAATAAATAAAATAAATAAATAAATAAATAAGGGCTATATATAAGAAATATCTATAAAAGTTAAAACATAACATAACACATAATTATAGACAATTAAATATTCTTTGCTAATCTCTGCAAATTTAAAATTTCTGCCTGATTTGGATTTGAAATATAAGATGATTACTAGATCAATTCGAATAAATAATAATAATAATAATAATAATAATAATAATAAAAAAAAATCACTAAATTTTACACTAAGAAAAAATTCTGTAACTGACATGCAGAATCTAAATTGTGGCTCCAGAGAAAATTGTTCCATGTCATCCTTATAAATTCTGGTCCTGTTTGAAAGCGAGTTCTAGATACCTCTATTAGAATTCTGGAGCGTTTGTCTATATTATAGAGGACAAAATTATTTAAAAATCTCTGCAAATAAATGGGATTACAAGAGTCGGGTTTCAGCAACTATAATCTTGGTTTATGACTCAATTCTAGAAAATCAAGCGAGTGTTTCTCGCAATACAGAATATTCAGAATATTGTTTCACTATCTAGAAATGTGTACACTAGAAATTCTAGATCATAATGCGCATAGCTCGGAAATCTATATTTCGTGTTTATAGATTTAGAAAATGACCATTCATAAAATTCTTGATGAAGGCAGTATATATATTTTTTTTCTCCGTGTACTTATCAATGTTTACCAAAGGTTCATCTTGCGTAAAAAAGAAAAAAAAAATGATTCTACAAGTTTCTTTCAAATGAAAAGTAGCATTCTTTGTGTCAAGGCAAAAGAAATTGTACAGAAGAAGTTTTCATATCGATTCGAAGAACAAAGGATTTTCTAAGAATTTTTTTTTCTTTTTATCAGCTATGAGAGAATTTATAAATGAACTGTGATCACGTTTCTTTCAGAATTTATGTTTAACAAAATAAACAATTTTCAATGAAATTTATCCAATTTATTAAATGTAATAAGGTATTTACTATAATTAACCCATTTATGCCTACTGTTCCATTTTTGGAACGATACGTATATTTGGCACGCATATTTTTTGTGGTTTCTTGGAATGAATTCTGCTTTTTAGTGACAGTTTATGGCGTCATTCTAAATGATCCCTGAAAGTTTTATGTGCCTACTAATAATTATTTTTCCATAATTTGGATAGTCATTTTATGATTTTTCATTCGTTGCACATATATTTGCTTTTTGCGCAGGTATACTAACTTAAATGAAGTTGAATAATATAATACATATTATAATACTTTACGTTCCGGATCTTTGTCAAAATATAATAGGAAATTAATCTGTTATCTAAAAGTTTTTCTATCTCGTTTCCTCGGTAGAATACTAAACGTCAATAAGGATATGCTTTAAATTTAAAACTATCAGAAGAATTGTTTAAGTTAATATATTTTACTGTCAGTTATTTATATTAATTTAAAAGTGAAATAATCAGCTTATAATATTTTGAAAAATTAATTCGGGCGTTTAAGGGTTAAGGAATGAAGATATACTTATTATCGAAGAATAAATCTTTTTATTTGTAATAGTCAGCAAGCAGTTGTGACAATAATCAGTAATTAAGCATCATTGTTTTAAATATGATGGTCAGATTAATTTTTCTTTAAATAAACATATGATTTTTGTGTGATAATTTAAAACGAAATAGACTGTATAAGAGTGGCTAAAAACCAAGGGAGCCTAGTTCTAGTTGGCACAGACTTTGATTTTGATTTTCTTATTTTTTCTTCAATTACGAAGGAAATACGAAGGAAAGCTAAACTTTCTGGCTACAACATCATATAAGACTATAAATTAAATGCGTGCTTAAGCAACCACAAAAACGCTTTCTTACATCTTGAAATTATGCCAACTAACCCCGGCTGTAGGGTTAGTTGTCATAGTTGGCAAACAAATAATGAATTCTTCAAGAAAAATATATTCTACTTATTATTATAGCTGCCTATATTTATTCATATAAAATAACCTAATTTTGAAATCAAGTTCCAAGCTCGTTTATTTGAACAGGTGGATTAAATTTTAGCACAATTTACCTTTCTCCTACGAAATTGCATTATCCTCATCTGTCTACTCCATTTGTTTTTTTTTTTTTTAATTGACTATGGTGAATACGCGAAACACACTGTCATCGGTTTCGCCAATCTTCCCAAGGCACTGGCGGTCTTGATGTTTTACCAAAATAAAGTCTATTATTTTGTATTCAGGGTTGCCAGGGCCTTTGATGCTATGGAAGATTCATTGCGATGTGTCCTGATGGAATCTTTTCGTTGATCTCTGGATTTCGTAGGAAAGTTCGAATAATATCACTTACTATACTCGGCCCACCGTACGAGCGGCCGAACGGTTTTGCACTTAAAAGCTGGTAGACGTGAGATGCCGGGTTCGACCCCAGGTAACGCTCGTCGGCCTAGCCATTTGGATTTTTCCGTGGTTTTCTCGGAAACTTGCGTAAATACGGGTTATGACTCCTTAGAAAGACCCCGCCCCATGGAGGTCACTCCCCTCAAGCCTTGGACCCCAGTGCCATCAATCAGCCTTAATCCCCAAAACACCAACCCAATTTACACTTTTACTCTGATTGACTTTAATTTTAGGGAAAATAGTTTAGACAAGAATAGTCAATTGGTCTTAATACCCACAACCAACTAACCAACCCTCACTAGCCTCTTGCCATAAGGATGGAGGTGAAAGTTCTTCACCAATAGAGGTTCTTAAGCCTTTGAACTTTTATTAAAGGAGGCGAAGCTGCGTTATAACTATGCAAACAGACCAAACTCTGCTCACAGGGATATCCAATACAAAATGGATACCGCAGAGTCTCAAACATAAGAAACAAACTATTTATGATACCTGCATACAACCACATTAATGTTGAGAACACTATATACCTCAACTTCATCTACAAGTTCACAGGAACAAAACAAATTGCGATGAAAAAATGCAGCAGTCAGAAAAACGACAATTTTGATATTTTTTTCTCTTTGTAATGCTTTCAAACAGAGTTAAGTTTCGGTGGATGATGCATCTATGCATGCACTCCTCTCTATGAAAATGAAAGCGATCTAGCTCTAAAATGAAAGCGATCTGTGCCAACTAGCCACTTATGCCAACTAATCCAGGTCTAATTTCTTCATGAAATTTTACAAAAGAAAATCATTTGATAATATTAAATAATCTTGTAAATAAAACCTTTTAACTACAATTTAAAATCCTCAATAATTTTTCACATTATAAATATTTAAGGACAGTGTGATATTGGGTAGTATAGTATCAATTTATAGGGACAATAAAGAATTGGGCAGCATGATATTGTATGATTTGGGCTGTATCCACATTTTTTCATGCATGTAATTTCTTTTCACAACGATAAAATAATTAATATGAGAATATTTATTTTCTCCCTAAAGTATAAAAAAAGATTTATTCTGAAAACATTTTTTTAAAGGAAGTACATATTGGAAACTTTTGTTAAAGTTATGTATAATGCAGATATCTATTACTTTAATTAACAAATATTCTTCTTTAAAAATAGAAGTGTCAAAGATTGAGAATGCATGCATTTTTATTTTCAAGTATATTTTTCTTTCTTTTTTGATTTAATATGTTATATATTACGATAAGTACAGGTAAGCATTTTTTGTTTTCTTTTAATTTCTTAAGTTTTTGTGTGAATGAGTTTTATATATATGTATATATCTCACAATAAATACAGGCAAACATTTTATTTTGTATTACTTTGATTATCATATTGTATGATAAATTATTTCTCGAATTATCGTACCATTGATAAATCATTCTTTTAACTTCTAAATAAATAACAGATAATAGAATGACGTTTTGCCCTAAAAGCTTTTCGGAAACTTATAGAAATGAGTTATTAGGCCAATATTTTTCCAGTTAAAAAATGTATTGTTTTATGAATAATTTAACAGAACCAGATTTAGAAAGATTGATAAAAACATATTATCTTTTTTCATCCAAAATCAAAAGCCTCTTGTCCAATGAGGAATGGTTTATGCCCTCAAAATATTTATATGAGAAGAAAGAATGAACCTCCTGATTTTTTTTTAAGTTCTTAGTAAAACGCAAATTTATTGAAATAAATACTTAAAGTAGAAATTATAAAGATGCATACTGTAAACATTTGTAGTAAATGAAAAATCAAATAAATAAATAAAAAATAAAAAAATATGAAAAGGTTAAATCATACATTTTTTAAATTTAAAAGAATTATACAGTTTAATTGCAATCTAATTTTAACTATTCATTTTTATTTATAAACTTGTAATATCTATTGAATGAATTTTGAAAACAAATTGAAAATATTTGTTTTTATGCCATGTCTTTTATATATATTTATATATATTTATATATTCATTATATTGTCATAAATACTTAATTAAAAATTATCATAAATTTAAATTAATATTAAAAGATGTATGAATTCTTAGTTTCCAAAAATTAGCAAGCCATGTTGACTTGAGAAAACATTATGAGGTTTAGCCTGCTTTACCATACGTAACCTTCTCTATCTTGCCGAAACTAAAAAAAGATTATGCTATTAACGAAATAAAAATATCAAATGAAGTAAAATGAACATACCAATAATAATTTTAACTGAAAAATAAATATAAACCTCATATAAGTTTTTATAAAAATCAAGGCAACAACCCTTAAAAAATGTATTTATATGAATTTAATTAAAAATAACACACATTTTGTAACGTACTTTTTTGTACTAAATAGGCTACATTCGAAATTCTTTAGTGTATTTCGCACGAAATAACTCAACTTTTTAGAAAAGTAAATATATAGTTTATATTCACTTGTATTTACACTATTTATATTTGACACTCAATTTGAGCGTTATAATTTACAGACCATATAGTTTACAATTCACCTAAAGTTGGAGAGCAATTCTCCCAACCAACACACAAGAGAGAAAAAAATCCAAATCAAAATTCATAGAAAAATCGAGAGTTTGTTTCTTCTCGAGCCCCTCATAAAGAATTGCCCTTCTCTTTCATTTTCATTATTTTTTTCTTTCCTTAAGAATTAATTGTTGAACCATGGATGAATGTTTCATGCTTTTTGGAGTAAACTTATCTCGCTGTGACGTTACAATTTATGTTAAACAAATAAACAAATGAATAAGAGTATAAGTATAACCGTAAAATATGTTGCTACAAAACCATACACAACGCAGTAACTGATTTACAATATGTATATATATATATATATATATATATATATATATATATATGTGTGTGTGTGTGTGCGTGTGCGTGTGCGTGTGTACTCATTATATAAAAATTACGAAATGTATCATTATAATTATTGCTATAAATAACAGTATATATGAAAGTTAACACGAAACATAATTATATAAATAACATAATATTTTTGTCAATTGCTGCAATTTTACGATTACCACCTTTTGTAATTTTTTAAATTTTAAATGTTTACAAAAAAAAAAAAAAAAATCTATCTAAAAAAAAAAAAATAATAATAAGTTTATCAAAATGTTTTTCTTATTACCAATCACGAAAAAACAATCATCTTCATCAAAGAGAAAAAAAAAAAGTGATATGATGAAATCTTTATAAAATGAAAAATAGCATTATTTGTGTCAAGCAAAATGAAGTTCTTTCTTTTTCGGGAGAAGTTCTTTCTCTTCGGCAGAAGTTTTTCATATCTATGAACAGAAGAGTTGCTGAAAGTAATTTATCCGTCTGTTACTAGAGGAAGTATAAATATAATTCTTTTCATTAGTTGCACCCATATTTTCTCATAATTTCTGTCATACAAACTGAATTTTTCCATGACTCATTTGAATTTCAATAAGAAATATGATACTTGCTTTCAGAGAAGTTAGAAGATATTTATTATCAGACATTAAATTTTTATATTTATTTTAAACAATAAATTATTTTAACAATAAGTTTTTAACGAAGTAAACAATGGTAGATACAGAAGTTAAGATCAAATTAAAAAGTTAATATTTCCGACACAAGTAACAACGAAAAGCTTCTGTTTTCAACAAACGGATGGAAAAGAAGCTATTCTATATCTTCTTTTTGAATTTGTTTTATGCAAGATAAAGCAAGACACAATAACGCAATGTCTTTTCAACACCTGTTTCGCTCAACATTATCTCTCATCGCTCATCATTCGATCATTTTCACACGCATGATCTGCAAGACCTCTTGATCTGACACATTGTGACATCTGGTTGTGAGGATTTTTGAAATTAAAAGTGCACCGAGACAAACCGTCACCATTTCCAATTTTGAAAGAAATTATTAAAGTAATTTTTTCTCTCTTTGTCATAAGAAATCAAGCTTGTATTTCTTTACTTTTGGGGTAAACTAGAGCTTTTTATCTTCAATTATTAATGAATTATTACATTTTAAGTTTGTCCCAATTTCAAGAACAGCTCGTGTGTACATTTAAGTAATTATTAAAACTAAACCGATAGAATAAATAAATTACTATTCATAAAATTTCAACGAAAAAAAAAAAATAATATTCAATTAGCCAGTAAACTGAACTTCTTGATCAAAATTTAAAATCCTTAATATTTTTTCAAATTATCACCAATATTTAAGGCCACATTGTAATTGTTTATGTATATTTTGCTTATTCTTAAACTTTTTTTTTTCAACTGAATGTAGAAGTAAGTTATTTTTACTAATATAATAATAATAATAATAATGAGGATAATGATAATGATAACATTAAAAAAAAAGCCTCTAAAAACAGCATATTTTAAATAAATTAATAAATAAATAACTAATTAATTAATTTGCATGAGGTAGATGTAAACATTTTATTTTAACTAACAAACTTAAAAAAATAATAATAATAGAACAGAAGTGGCAGAGTTGTTGACGATATAGGGTAGGTTCTTTAGTTATTGACATGATCCAGTAATTGACATCTTTCCCGCAATAATTAATAAATAAAAAAAAAAAATAAAAGCACATATTTTGCATATAAAATTTTAACATTGTATGTCAAACACAGTAGCATACGGTACCAATAACCGGTAAAATGAAAAACTAACAGTGTCAAACCCTGGAGCATAGTATGCTAATTACTGGTAATATGAAAAACTGGTAGTGTCAATTACTAGAACATTGAGTGGGTGCAAAATAAAAATTCATTAATATATATATCAAATATATATTTTTTAACATATACGTGGTTTTGAAAGTCTTTTATATCATATATATTAAATTAAGATTTCTAAAATTAATTTATGATGACTAAAACATTAGAAACTGCTCTAAATGTGTGAATCACTGGAAGACTTACTCTATGCATTCGTGTTTTCAGCCTGTAAGAGAAAAAATCGACGTTTTACCTTTTTAAAAATGTTTTATATCAAACGAATACTAAAGATAAATTCTATACATTCATTAAATTTTCAGAAATTTTAGATTGTAGATTGGCAAGTCACTTTGAATGCTCCACTGAGTTTCTAGAAATAACAAGTTATTACAAAAAGTTTATCCTCAAGTTAAAAAAAAAAAAAAAAAAAAAAAAAAAAGTATGTTTTTTATGAATGATTTCACTAAACCAGACATAAAAGACCAGACTAATACAGAAAGATTGATAAGGCCATATTATCTTTTTCCTTCAAAAATTGACAGCCCCTTGTCGGGTGTGAGATGATTTATTTCCTCAACGTATCCATATGAAAAGAAAGAAAAAATCTGCGTATTTTTTCTTGGACTACTTAATGAACTGTTAAACTATTGAAATTGAAGAATAAAGTACAATCGAAATAAAAATGAACATTGTAATAAAATATTAATATGGAAACAATTTTCAACAAAATCTAAAGTGAAAAAAGTTAAATCTCATGTTTTCTAAATTTGAAAATTCTATATAGTTCACAACTGTTATCTACTAATTATAAAAGCGCAATTCTAATTAATTTTATATATATATATTTTCTTTCACGTGATACTTTTATGCACGGATATAAAATATAAATGGAAATGAAATAAGATTTATTTCTAAAAGTACTATTATGTTTTGTTTTTTTTATTTTTTAAATTATTCTAAATTTCCCAAATTAGGGTGCTTTGTATAGCTTTGTAGAAAATAAAATGGTAAATTATTTTTTTATTTAATAAATCATAAAAAAGTGACACTTTCTATGCTGCATAAATTTTTATATATAATTAAAAAAGAAAAGAGCTAATTTGGACTAAATTAGTTTATTTATACAAATTTTCTATATTCCATCATTTCTGTTTTTGCCTTAATTTGCGTGTGAACTCTAATTACTTTTTTATATCTTGCCTTTAATCTTGCGCTACAAAATATGTAAAATTCTTTTAAGCGTAAAAAGAAAAAAAAAAAACTTAAATTGCTGATCGTTTAGTTTTATTAAGTATTTTTCTTCGAATATATATACATATATATAATCAAAAATAGGGAATTTTACATAATAATAATAATAATAATAAAACTTAGTTATATACAAAAGTATCAATAAGTATTAAAACATAAGACGAACCTTAATGCAGCTGATATTTATTATTATTATTATTATTATTATTGGTTACTTTCTGCAAATCTACGATTGCCACCGTTTGTATTACTAAAACATTAGATATTTACAAGAGAAATACACAAGAATTAAAAAGAAAAAACATTATCATTACACTTTTCTTAATAATAGTTGTTAAAAAACATCTTGGAAAAAAAAAAGAAAAGAATAAGATAGTAGAAATCTCTATTAAATAAAAACTAAGATTATTTGCGTCAAATAGAACGACGTTGAGTGGGATGAGAAGTTCTTTTACATTTATTCATGAAAGAATCTCTTAAAGATTTTTTTTTCTTTTTTTACTGTTATAAAAGAAATTACGTTTTTTTTTTTTTTTTTTTTTTTTTCTTTTTTTGAGAATTTATATTAAGTGACACAAAAATGTTTTCCACGACTCTTAATTAAAAAATAAGAAGGTAATTCTGATACACATATTCTTCAACAAAGAAATTTGAATTTGAATTATTATCTCAAATCGCTAATTATATGCACATAAATAAATCAAAATCGTTCATTAATTTTCTTAATCATGATTATTGCTATATGTTGTTCTAGGCATGTCGTGGGTTACTAGCGACGGCTAATTTCCTTAAATATATATATATATATATATATGTATTGATTGGGAAGTTTTTGATCCGGTTCTTGATCTAAAATATACCTTACGCTATTTTTCCTAGAGATTGTTCCAGAGATTTAAAAAAAAAAAAAAAAAAAAAAAAAACCTAAATTTTCTTTCTTTCTTTTTTTTTTTTTTTTTTAAGAAGAGTATAGGTTACCAGGAACGCTAATTATCCTGAAAATTGGCGGTATTTTACATCAATATGTCATATTAAAACACACAAACTCTAAAAATTTATCATAATAATTTAAGTACTTTCGGAAAAAAAAAAAAAAAAAAAAAAAACCGCAAATTCTGCCATTTTTTTTTTCAGGAGGAGCGCAGGTCAATAGGAGATCAATTGAGATTCAATTGTAAATTCGAAAACCCTCCGAAACTCATTCTTTTTTTTTTTTTTTTTTTTTTTCAAGTAACTTCCAAGTAAAACAAGTGTTCGCCATATTTTGCTTCTTATGGAGTGAGGGATAACAGTAAACAATAATTTTCCAAAAGACGAGAAAAAGTCAGATGAGATTCCAATCAATTTTTCACTTTCAGAAACTCATTTCTCTTCAAAATCCTTCTATTTATTTCACGTTAAGCCTAATTTCTGCAATATTTTACAAAAGGCAGACAAAAAGTTTACAGCAGGCGAAAATTTTATTAACGATCAGGATACGTCCAATGGATTTTTTCACCCCACAAAAGCTATAAACCCAAACTTTCATCAAAATCGTGAGAACTGTTTCCGAAAAAAAAAAAAAAAAAAAAAAAAAAAGCAAGACACACACACACACACACACACATATATATATGTATGTATGTATGTATAAGGTATAAAACTGCAAATATAAAATTTAAGTGTAAAACATTTTACAATTTAGCATACCAGATATAAATTATTAATGCCAATTTAATTCAAAATGTATATAATAAAAAAATATATAATAATATATATATATATATATATATATATACAGTCGGTAACAAAAGTGTTCGAACACTAGCAAAAAATCCTATGTAAAAAAAAGTACACTTCATACGGTTTTGTTAAATAAATACTTATCGAATGATGTTCTTACACTAACTAAGAACAGGATTCGACAAGGATTTATTTAACCAAATCGTATGAAGTATACTTTTTTTACATAGGAATTTTTGCTAGTATTCGGACACTTTGTTACCGACTGTATATCAAGTCGCGCGATTAAATTATTGAAGATAAATTAAAGAGCTCTAGCTTATGATTTCCACTGTAAAAATATTTATGTCTGATTAATATTTTATAAAGCGTGATATATAAAAATCAAGAAAATTATTAAAATAATAATAGAACGGTAAAAAAAAAAAAAAAAAAAAAAAAAAAAAAATACACTGAGAAAAAAAAAATATACAGTCTTTTTCTAGAACGAATAAGTGTTCATTCTCTAAATCCGTAAACTAGAAATATTCATTTTCGAGATATGCGTATAAGGCACGCCAGAAAGCTGAATAGACGAAATGATCGAGAATTTCTAGTGTATAGATTTCTAAATGGTGAAATCGAATTCTGAATATTCTGAATCCTTTGTATTAAGATAAATTCTGACTTGATTTTCAAGAATTGAGCATAAACTACGATTATAGTTCTAAAACTAGACTCTTGTATTTCCATTTATTTTAGAGATTTTTTAAATAAGTTTGACCTCGATGATATAGGCAAATGCTCTAGAATTCTAATATTGTTTTCTAGAAATCGCTTTCAAAGGGGACATGAATTTATAAGGATGACTAGAATTATTTTTACCTCAGCCAAAAATTAAATTTTAGATGTCAGTTATAGAATTATTTCTCAGAGTAAAGATAAAAAGATATTTTTGAAAAGCTCAGAAGTTAACGATTGTCATTGTTTGTAGTTTATAAAACTTTAGATGTTTACAAGATAAATACACAAAGAGTAAATAATAATAATAATAATAATAATAATAAAATATCATCATTATACTTTTCTTATTAATATTTCTCAAAAAAAAAAAAAAATCTTGAAAAACAACAAAGGGATATAATAGCACAAATCTCTGTTAAATAAAAACCAACATTGTTTGTGTCAAATAGTACAAAGTTGGGTGGGAGAAGAAGTTCTTTTATATCTATTTATGATAGAATTCCTTAAGTTTTTTTTTTTTTTTTTTTTTGCTATTATAAAAGAGATCATGATTTTTTTTTAATTTTTTTATTTATTATTATTTTTTTTTTCTTGAGAATTTGTGTTACGTGAGAGGAAATTATTTTCCACGAGTTTCAATTAAGAAATAAGAAGGTAATTCTGATACACATATTTTTAAACAAAGAAATTTCAACTTTAATTATTATCTCAAATCGTTAACAATATTTTTTTTTTGTAAAATTCGTGCATTCCGTTTCCTGGAAACCTTACCATACATAGCTTTCGACATAATTTTATAGTTTAAAGTCAAATATATGAGGTACTGTATCTGAAAGTTTCTATTAAAATTTTACAATAGTTCAAAATGGGTTTACTTGATAAAAATTCTAAGTGATTGGGAATACACTACATTCGCCTCTAAATCCCTAGTTTGGATTTTTTAGCGGCATTAACGAAACATTATGTCTATATGAAACATTAAAGTTTCCTTAACATTATTCAAAAAATCGCCCTTTCACTACTCTCTGAAACTTATAAATGTAATTCTGAGTAACCTTGTATAGTATCTGTAAATAATATGCGTATTAAAAATGTACTTAAATTTAGCATAGCACATAAAGTAAATAAATGACGCAACTTGAAAAATGCATTTTCAAACAACATCAATGCATAGGAATTCTTCTGCGTGGTCATGTAAATGAAGAATAAATATTTTTCAGATCAGATTTCATCCGAAAAACGATTTTGTGAATTTAAAAATTATAAGTCAATTTCATTTTGTTTAATTCGGTCTAAATGTGCTAACTGTACCTGCCAGAAATTTAGCTCATTCATGTAATGTATTTGAATTCTTTTGCATGTCCGTGTACATAAATCATTTCTATGATTTTACCAAATACTTTTAAAGCACATCACTATACGATACAAATTTTAAACAATGACTTTTCATATTTTGCTCTTTTAATTATTATTATTAGTAGTAGTATAATACTATTCAGATATGCTAATAACAAAAACGCAGACAAATTGACTGCTAAAAATCCAGATTCTTGCATTCAGGTAACCCCGAAAAATATATATTTTAATATAAAGAAGTAAATAATAATAATAATAATTATAATATATATATATATATATATATATATTCGTTTCTTAAAATATCACAATATCAGATGATAGATTACTATGAATGTTTTTAGGAAACCTTTTCGAATAAACTATAAAGGGAAGTTTTTTCAGTTTATTCCAAAGAGAATGATCCAAATAAAAGAAAGATTTAACTGTTCCACATTTAAAAGTTCATAAAGACATTATTATTATTATTTTTATTTATTTATTTTAATTTTTTGAATAAAATATAAAGACAAGTTATTTTAGTTTTTTCAAAATAAGTTGATGGTTTTATGAAAGGTTTAACTGGTCAACATTTAAAATTTAATAAGGACATATTACATTTTTTGGGGGGTGGGGTGGGGATAAACGATAAAGATAAGTTTTTTCAATTTATTTTAAATAAATTGTTTGTTATATGAAAGATTTAACTGATCCACATTCATACGTTTGTAAGGACATATTACCTTTCAGGAATTAGGAATATATAGTACCAATGACAAAAAATATTATAATAACCCTTCAAGGAGCAGATACATACTATTATCTTGGGTACAAAACTAATCGCCATGTATGAGTATTTTCTCATCCTTTCCAACATCCTAATTAATGCTCCGTAGTATTGTTAGCCCCGCCTTCATTTTCACACCAGTATCTTTTTAGAGTATTATTCTTCTTATTTAATCGTAATTGCATTTGGAGATTATTACTCTAAAAAATTACTGGTGTGAAAAAAAAGGCTGGACTAACAACACAACGGAATATTAATTAGGATGTTGGCAAGTATGTTATCAACTAGTTATGCACAGCCTTGTACTTTGGTAGCTTGTAACTCCACCTACCCTGTAAATTTTAACATCTTATACGGTCCAACCTTTCAAAAAATGATACATAGTGTAATGTTCGTATTAATACAATCAGTGATTTAAATGAATACAGTAGAAACAACATTATTACTATTTATAATTTTTTTAGGAAATCATTTACATATAAAACAAAATTTCTTAAAAATTTAAAAGTTAGAAGCCACGCCCACATCTGTAAAAAAAAATACCCTAAAATATATGGCTCTTAAACGTTTAACATTACACTTTTCCTTTTAATAGTTGTCAGAAAACTCTCTTGTAAAAGAAATGTGATAAACTAGTACAAATCGATATGAAACGAAAAATAACATTATTTGTGTCAAGTAAAAAAGAGTTGTGTGAAAAAAGAATATATATATATGTACAATAATCGACTGATGTTAGAAATTTCTACAGTATTTTCTTTGACTATTATGAAAGGAATTATAAATATATTTTATTTATTATTATTATTATTATTACTGTCGGTCATTTTATTTCAAAATTTCTTTTAAATGAACGAAAGTAGATTTCAAAATACTTGCAAAATAAGAAGATAATTACTTTCATATAACTAATATTAAAGAAGTTAAGCTATTTTCTCTTTATATTTAGCATTAAAGCATATTTTACAAGTTTTTTTAACAGGCAAATTTGAACTTACATTTTGTATTGCAAAATGGTTAACGTGTTTTAAACTTATTACTGTAAAAAAAAAAAAAAAAAATATATATATATATATATATATGTATATATATATAATAAATTAATTACCGGTTTTTGTACTCATTCCTGCAAAAAGGATTACTGATTTTTATACTCTATACTGAAAAAAAAAAATTATAATTTTTTATTTTCATTGCTGCAAAAATAACTACTTATTTTTTCCCTCATTACTGTAAAAATAACTGATTATTATACTCATTATTGCAAAACGGTACCAGTAACAAAACAAAGAAAGAAAACGATGTTGTATTAAACTGTTTAAAATGTTGTTTTAAAAGCATTAGAAACATATCATATGATTGTGATGCTTTTTTTTTTTTATTATCTGCATTCAACCGAATGAGAAAAATATGTATATGTATCAAGATGATAGATTTTCTTTACCAAACTCTTTTTTTTTTTTTTCTAATAACATGCATGTTTTTAAATAATTACATTTTCAATTTTATAAGAAATTTACATGTTCAGCCGAGACAATATACTCTAAACATAATGCAAAACTATTAATAACTGAAAAAAATTAAGTATGTTGCTAAATAGTGTTTAATTTCGCATGTATGAGCGTGAACAAGTATATACTTTTTAAATTTATTAGACAAATGTAATGAGTTATTATTTTAAAAACACAAGCAAGTATTGTAAAAATTTTAAACGATATCGTCAGTCGATTTTATGAATTTATCGCAATCTTTAAAAACAGTAATATAAGTAAGTGGTTTTATTCAGTTTTATTTAGACAACGTACACTAAATAACTATAAATTACTTAAAATAATATGATATATATATATATATATATATATATATATATATATATATATATATATATATATGCAGGGCCTGATTAAGGAGGAAGCTCGCTCTTGACACATTATTTATACTTACACCGTTATTTTTTAACAAATACTTTCCTCCTACAATAAACAGAAAATTTTCATTAAAAATTATTTTAAAAGAATTCTGGTGTCTAATAAATATGAGTAAATTGGATTGTTTTACACCGTTCATTTTTTATAAAAAATATTTCCTCGTCAAAGCGTGGAATTTCTATGACATGAAGTAAAAAATAATTGTAAAAATATTCTGGTATGAGCGAGCTTCCCCCTTAATCAGGCCCTGTATATATGTGTGTGTGTGTGTGTATATGTATCTGTTTGTATGTGTGTGTTTATTATCAGAGAAATAATAGAATACGTTTTCTTTAAATTTTACATTAATTTTTTTTTTTTTTCAGTTTTCGTGAATCGAAAAAGGTGTTGCATAAAATCTTATGTTTGAATCAGTTTAGTTTTTAAGAAAATAAATGAACAAACAAACAAATTAATTAATTAAAAGTTACCGTAATTTACCACTTCGTAAGAAAAAGAAAGTGCAGATCTCTATATAAAAGTTTGTACATTTTCTGAATCTTCTTCTTTTGTCATTGTGCCGATTTTCATATGTTCATACAATAATTTCTCATTTTATTTATTAAAAAGACAGATATATTTTTAAAAGCAATCACAAAAGATCTGTCTGCAATTATAAAAGATTTGTCTACTGATCTTTTTTAATTGTACCATCTGTCGCCGAGAAGACTTAATATGGAATTTTGTAAATCGTAAGTGTCGCTTCGGAAAGACTTGTATAATTTTTAATTTTGGACAGTTTAATTTTAAAGTAGAACAGGATATTTTACTGCAATCTTTTATGTTTTAATGTTGAGAATTGAATAAATCAATTCCTACTAGATTTGAATAATGATTGATAGTAAAAATGAATGAAAAATAGGTTTACGTAAAATAATAATAATATAATAATGACAATGTTGTATATTAAGCATGAAAACTCCCGAATAGTGTCAGGTACAAGCACTACGAAAAAAAAAAAAAAAAAATCTGGACCGCCATTATATTTTGAGAAAATCGATGTCGTGTTATTTTAGAATTAATTTTGGTATATACAGTACACCGTTAAACAGATTGCTACGAAAATTGATATACTTAATAAAAATCTAGCTAACGCTGTATTTTTTAGTTTAACAGGATAATTTGTTCAAAAGTTATTAAATAGCTCATTTCACCTTTACATTTTGTTTTTGAGAAAAAAAAAATTGATGTCAATAAATAAATAAATAGTAACATTTTTTCAATATAAAAGAAATATATTTATTTTTATGTCGAAAAAAAATGTTCCTTCTTTCTTTCTTTCCTTTTTTTTCAATCGAGGGTTGGTGTTGGTGTTAGGGATTAAGGCCGATTGACAACACTGGGGTCCTAGGCCTGAGGGGGAGTGCCTTCCGTGGAGGTCTTTCTAAGGGGTCCTAGCCCGTATTTACGCAAGTTTCGGAGGAAACCACGGAAAACTCCGAACGGCTAGGCCGACGAGCGCGACCGGGGATCGAACCCGGCACCTCACGTCTACCAGCTTTGAGCGCAGAACCGCTTGGCCGCTGGTGGGCCTTCAATCGAGGGACATGACGATTTTTTTTTTTTTTTTTACACCATTTGTATGTTTAAACCGATTTAAAATGATTTTTTTTCTCTCGTATCAAGTTAAAAAGCATTTATACTATTAAAAGAAAGTGTTTTTCTGTCTGCCTGTCGGTGTGCGACATACAGAAAAAAAAAAAAAAAAAAAAAGACATGTATTGTTCAAGATTTTTTTTTTTTTTCAGTGATAAAGGATTGCGTGCATATTTGCTACATACATTTAAATTTCGCTATTATAAAATGTTTCTACTTTTTATTTATTTCGATTTTTCCCGACATTTCACTTTTAGTTGTAATTTCACAGCTGATGCAAACAATACAAAATGCTTAGAACTTTTAATTTAATTTATTTTTTGCCATAAGAAGAAACACTACTTTACACGTGAGTTAAAAAAAAAAAAAAAAAAAAAAAATTAAAAAGATAAAAATATATCACAAAAATTTCTGATAAAATTGAGGACATAATAGTTTAAAAAAATACGCTTATTTATTTATTTTTAAGATATTGATTTTAATTTATCGAATAGCCTGAAATGTTTGTTTTTTCTTCATTTTACCATACACAAAGCAATGTGCGCACAGCTTTAGCATAAAACTCCCCCCCCCCCGCCTTGTTGACTTTTATTATTTTTCGCCTTTTTGGCGATGGATTAAAATGGCTATCGCAAATGCGTAAGTACAGACCTTTGCGAAAATCAACCCATCTACTTCGGTGCCAAGATTTAAATTTAACCAACAGCATCCTATACTAAAGCTGTTCCTAAAGTGAACGCATATATACTTTATTTTAAATTAATCGTATTACACTAATAAACATAGTGAAAATCAAATAATTAAACATTCCATTAATGAGTGTATATACCGGTACTTGGTCCTGTTTTTGGTTTGCTGAAAATAGTCGCCAACTGAAATATATTTATTTAAGCATTTTAAATGGTTAGCATGTATAGGCGCGGGAAAAATCCTTAGAATAACATATCTCCCAAACGAAAAAAAGGTAGAAAAATGAAGCATCTAAAGTATGACAGATCCGAAATAGAGATAATTTTGCCAAATTTTTAGTGGAAGTTCATTTATGAATTTATTTATCTTTAAATGTTTTTTATTCTAAATGAAGAAAATGGAAGTTAAAATATGCGACAAACAAGAAAAGGAAAAGTAAATAAGCAAAATTTGAAATTGTTATGATATTTAAATATTATTACTTACCGGGTACGCCAAAAGTTCCTGAAAACTTTAAAAATTCATTAAAAAAGAAAAAATGATGACAAAAAAGTGCGGTTTGCACGAATGACATCAGAAAGAGGGCGGATTTTTTTAAGAACAAAAAAAAAAAAAAAAAAAAAAATTAAAAATGACCGATAGGTGGCACTGCGATGCATACACGAAGTTGATTTATGCAAATTAGGTTGTCAATAAAACACCTATATGCGCATGGATTCTTCTGGGATTCATCCAGGCATGCTGTACTCAGCCGTCACAAGTGCTGTGACTCGCCTTACTAGCTCCGTACAATGTGGTGGAGGTCATGTTGAACAACTTCAGCTTGAATAAATCTTTGAAAATGTAGAATTGTATTGGTATTGTATTTCTGCTCATTATATTTTAATGTATGACTCATCTGTATTAATTTGCTTAACGTATTCAGCATTAGCGTCAACTAACGGTCATTTTTTGAACTAAAGTTTTTTTGTTTTTAAAAAGAAACCCACCCTCTTTCTGATGCCATTCGTGCAAACTGCCATTTTTTATCATCATTTGTTCTTTTGTAATGAATTTTTAAAGTTTTCAACGTTTGGCACCCGGTATTTAAAAAGCAAGATTGTTATTAATTTTTTACTTTGCTGTTATTAATTTTTTACTTTATTTTTTACTTTATATGATATTTCTACGCAGCAATATAATAGTTATGTGGAATACTCTTTAATCTTTTCTTTGACACTAAAATATTATATTTATAGACATCTAAAGTTTTTTTTTTTTTCAATTATTACTTAACCAAGCAATTTAATATTTAACATTAAACATTATATTTTTACCATTATTATTGTTAATGTACATTTAATATTAACATTTGACATGAAAACATTTTCAAACAAATATTTGCAAGCACTAAATAGATACATATACACATATACACAGGTGTTGGACAAAATAATGGAAACATTTTAGCTTTTTTACGTTCTGTCTAATATCTTGAAAAATACCTAATGTATTGTTCTTGAATTTTGGGAAGAAAGAAAGCATATATTTTTTCATACTTTTTCAGCAAATATTTTGTCATGAAAAGCCTTAGGGGGCGAATAACGAATCCAATAAAATAAAAAACATTTGTGATTTCCTTGTATCTGGAAAAGCGTCAATTGATCTGCAAACTTCAGGTATGGTTATAAATGTTATATTTTATACGCGTGTAGAATTTTGTGAGGATATTTCGAATACTTAAAAAGTTTATTATATTTTATTGAAAAATGAAAAAAAAAAATCTCAAGTTTTTACTTTATAACTCCAAAGGATTTTCGCCAAATTTCTTGAAACTTTCTGAGAAAATGACAATATATACCTAAATCATTATACTGTAGTTAAAAACAAAAATATTTAATATTCAAAGAGAAATATGGGCAGTTGTAGTAAATAATTTATTACTGCGTATGCGGGGACTGTAGCAAAAAAACTTTGACACAGTTTAATACTCAAAGATATATATCACATTATAAAAAAATTCAGTTGAATATCATAGAAATTCATAGAGATATCGGTGATTAAATGAGTGGTTTTTTCAGCTGTTTTCTAAAATGATCTTTACTATAAGGGGTTATTCACAAACGAAAAAAAAAACATTCTTTTTCTTTTTCTTTTTATTCAATTCTTTCTTCTTTTTTTAATAGGTTTGTAGTACATACCAATAAAAGAAAAAGAAGGATAAAAATGAATCGCAAATAGTGTATTAAGTTTCATTGTACAGTCAGTAACAAAAGTCTCCGAACACTAGCAAAAATTCCTATATAAGAAAAAGTACACTTAATACAGTTTTGTTAAATAAGTCCTTTTCGAATCCTGCTCTTAGTCAGTCTAAAAACAGAATTCAACAAAGATTTATTTAACAAAACTGTATTAAGTGTACTTTTTTTACATAGGAATTTTTGCTAGTGTTCGGAGACTTTTGTTACCGACTGTATAACATAGTTTTACTGATATAAGTTTGCATTTGTGATTGACTTCATATCTAAAGACCTTTTTAAAAAAACATCTGAAAAATAGCTCATTTAATTACCGATATCTCTATGAATTTTTATGACATTCAACTCAATTGTTTTTATTTGAAGAAAAACCTGTGGAGTTCTAAAGTAAAAATTTGCAAAGATTTTTGCATTTTTCAATAAAACCTTAATATTTCTTTAAATATTCGAGCTGTCCTCACAAAACTCTACACACCTATAAAAGATAACATTTGTAGTCACATCTAAAATTTGCAGATGGAATCGACGCTTTTTCTGATACAGGTTAATCTCAAATACTTTTTGTTTTATTGCATTTGTTATTCATCCCCCAAGGACCTTCCTGACAAAATCTTTGCTGAAAATATGAGGAAGGACTCGTTTTCCCTTACCCCAAAATTCAAGAACAACACGTTAAGTACTTTTCCAAGATATTCGACAGAACGTTAATGGCGAAAGTATTTCCACTATTTTGTCCAACACCTGTCTATATCTCTATAAGCATGTATTTCCACTTATTTAGTAAGGGAAAATTGTGATTATTATTACTTGGTATATATGATATTTCTAAATAGCAATATAATAGCTATATACAATGCACTTTCATTTTTTCTTTAATTCTAAAATAATATCTATATACATATATATTATTTTCAAACAAATATAAAATAAAACAAAAATAGTATTTTACTTTAAGCATTATACATTTAACATTAACATGCATTTCACATCAACATTTCACATCAACATTTAACATCAATATTTATCATAAAAACAGTTTTCAAATAAATATATACAAATACTATATGTATATATATATATATTTTTTTCTTTCTAAATAATACATTAACACTTATTTAAAAAACAAAATAATCATTTTACCATGTTTTTATCAACTCGTTTTCTTCTTTGTCCAGTACAAATATTTCAATTGATTTTTAACTAAATTCCCGAATAGCTAGATATTTGAAACTTTTAGAGTAGCTCAGAACACGATGACAATGCATTATTTTTAATACTTTTATTCAATTAATAAATATTTAATAGTTTCTTATATTCGCTCTCTTTATTACGCATTCGGTCATTTTCTTTCAAGTTGATGGGATAATTCATCAAAAAATATTTTAAAAAGTATTTATTAATACATAGAATTGTCAAGTTATGATTCAGCGGAAAATTTAAAAACGTGTGGAATATAAAAAGTTCTTTTTATCTTGTGTAATTATTTTTAACTTCTCTGGACTGTACGGTACACATGTACACTGTTATAATAGCTATATAGAATGTTCTTTTATTTTTTCTTTAATTCTAAAGTATTATCGTTATACATATATATAAATATATATTAAATCATTCAACCTTATATATTAGTTTGTGGGTAATGTTTTAGAATTTGAGTATCGTGTACATAGGGGAGACCCGTGTACCTAGGGCCACCCCACTTTATTTGAGTAATATTTAATTTTAAGTTTTAATACTCAATATGGCGAGTAACAACAATAGACCCAATAATAGATCCAATAGACACTCCAAAAAAAGTTCTGTTAGAATATCGCAAAGAGAAAAAAAGAATGAAAAAATTCTTGTTTCAAATTAAGGCAGCAACATGATAACTGTTATATGATAAATAAACATATTACTTGATATTGTTTTTTTTTATATAAAATATATATTTGTATGCTTATTTTCTATTCATTAGAAAGTGAAATATAAATTTGAGAGAATGGCCCTAGGTACAATGAGGTCTGGCCCCAGGTACAATGAGGGTGTTGTACCTAGGGCCACGAGTGAAGTTTTTTTAAAAACCTTCTATTTGTCGGAATTTATTATTTTAGGTATTTATATTAATCGCAGTTGGAAGTAATTAGTCCTAAAGATTTGCACATATGAATTTGATAATTTTAAGTAGGTCAAGGGCTCTGTTTTTGTGCATTGAAAAAAAGCGGCCCTAGGTACACGGGTCTCCCCTATAAATTATACTTAAAAAATGTACGTATTTCTTATAGAAATTATGTTTGTTGTGTATATGTATATGTGTACAGCATACATAATTTCTTCATACATTCAACTTCTTAATTCAACATATTTTTATTTTTAAAATATCATGTTTTGGTTTCTTTCTGTTAAATTTATGTGTGGAGTACGGATAAATTATATTATTTGGTAAAATTTCTATTTATTTCTACTTATTTATTTGTTATTCAGAAAGAAAAAAAAAAGTATTGTATTCAGCATTTTTTTTTTTTCAGATTTAAAAATAATAATAAAAATTTAATAACACATTTTCTCAAACAAACATAAAACTAGAAAGGTTTTATTTTTTTAAACTCTAATACTCTAATTATCGAAAATAAGAGATGGCAGATAACTCTGAATTTTCTCCAAAAACTTTTAAAAGCTTATTGGGAAAAAAAGTATAATGACAAGTTTTCTGTAGTTCCTTGAAAATAAATGGATAGTTTCACGAATCATTTAACGCAACCATATTTGGAAAGATTGATGAGGACATATTACCGTTTTCCTTCCGAAATCGAAACCAAGAGTTATTTGTCTAGTGTGAAATTATTTGTATGTTCAAAAGACTCAAACGAAAGAAAGATACGACCTGTGCATTCCTTTCTTTTATTTGTTTCAAGTAAAATATTAATTTAACGTTTAGGAAGTTCAAAAGTAAAGTACAATTTTAAATAAATGTGTTTTGCATCATTCTTAAAATAGGATATTTTTTAGATTTAATTAAAAAAAGAAAAAGAGTAAAAGTGATCAATCTTGAAAAATTTTTTAATATGAAAATAATGCAGAGCTAATATATTATTACATTTTTATAAGTGCAGAATTAAACATATTTGTACACATTTTTTTCTGGCTAATGATGCTTTTACACAAAGACAAAAGTAATATATAGGAATAGATTTTTAGATATTCGGTATTTTTTTTTTCATTGCAAATCTTCAAATATAGCAGATTTCAAACATTTTCTTGTTGAATTCATCTATGTTAAACACAATAAAAATTATTTTTAACTTTTTTTTTTTTTAATAGCAAAGGTTTTGGAGTACTTCACGTTTTCAGTTTCTTAAGAAAATAATCTTTAGATTTATTGCCTTTTGATTTTTTTTTTTTTTTTTTTGGTCAAAAAGAAAGTAAAGCCAAGCTTTTTTATAGTATAATGCTTAAATTATCAGATATTTTGGATGATAGATAACTTTGAAAGTTTCTCAGAAACTTGCTAAAACTTGTATAATGGTAAAATTACAAAAATGGATGGTTTTATGAACTGTTAACAGAGTCTTAAAGATTGATGAGAAAATATTACCCTTTTCCGGTCAAAACTGGAGTGTAAAACTTTACTTTCCTAATATATATTAATTTAGAATCTCAAATGATTCATATAAAAGTATCGAATCAAATTTTGGGATTTATTAAATCAAAAAAATATTTTTTGAAAGATTTTATTTTATGTGCTAAGTATTTTTAAAAAGATGTGCAATGGAGCATTTTCAGTAGCGGAAATATTTTAGTTTTTTACAAAAAATGAATTGAAAATCACATCTTTAACTAAATGTTCTAAAAGTTTTGTAAAGTTCTTAAAATTCTATTAAGAATATGAAGAAAATGTTACCTACTTTTTACCATGTTTTTATTAACTTCGATACTTGTTTGTTTGTTTGTTTGTTTGTCAGGTACAAATCTTGCAATCGATTTTTAACTAACTTTCCGACTAGTTAGATATTTGAAACTTTCAGCACAGCTAAGAAAACGGTGACAATACATTTTTTTAATACTTTTAGTCAACTGTTTCAGGTCCCACTGCCTTCGGCAGCGTTTATATGATTCGACAGAAAATTTATTTAACTAACATCCCGACTAGCTAGACATTTGAAACTTTCAGAATAGTTCAGAATACGGTTAAAATGTATTTTTTTAATACCTTTAGCCAACTGTTTCTGGTTCCCGCTGCCTTCGGCAGCGTTATCAGTACAAGGATTGCAATCGATTTTTCCCTAACATTCCGACTAGCTAGTCATTTGAAACTTTCAGGATAGCTCAAAACACGGTGACAATACCTTATTTTAATTCTTTTAGTCAACTGTTTCGGGTCCCTACTGCCTTCGGCGCCGGCAGCGTTTATATGATTCAACAGAAAATTTATTTAACTAACTTCCCGATTAGCTAGACATTTGAAACTTTCAGAATAGTTCAAAATACGGTGAAAATGCATTTTCTTAATAAAAACTTCTTAATCCCCAACTGTTTCGGGTATCTGCTGCCTTCGGCAGCGTTACCTGTAAAAAGCTTGCAATCGGTTTTTTACTAACTTCCCGACTAGCTGGACATCTGAAACTTTCAAAATAGCTCAGAACACGGTGACAATACATTTCTTAGATACTTTTAGTCAACTGTTTTAGGTCCCTACTGCATTCGGCAGCGTTTATATGATTCAACAGAAAATTTATGTAACTAACTTCCCGACTAACTAGACATTTGAATCTTTCAGAATAGTTCAGAACACGGTGAAAATGCATTTTTTAATTATTTTTAACCAACTGCTCCGGCAGTCCTGCTGCCTTTGGCAGCGTTACCAGTACAAAGCTTGTAATCGGTTTTTCACTAACTTTTCGACTAGCTAGACATTTGGAACTTTCAGGATAGCTCAGAATACGGTAACATACATTTTTAATACTTTTAGTCAACTGTTTCAGGTCCCTACTGCATTCGGCAGCGTTTATATGATTCAACAAAAAATTTATTTAACTAATTTTCCGACTAGCTAGACATTTGAAACTTTCAGAATAGTTCAGAACACGGTGAAAATGTATTTTTTAAATATTTTTAACCAACTGCTTCCGAATCCTGCTGACTTCGGTAGCGTTACCAGTACAAAGCTTGCAATCGATATTTCACTAACTTCCCGACTAGCTAGACATTTGAAACTTTCAGGACAGCTCAGAACACGGTGACAATACATTTTTTTGTAATACCTTTAGTCAACTGTTTCAGGTCCTTTCTGTATTCGGAAGCGTTTATATGATTCATCAGAAAATTTATTTAACTAACTTCCGGACTAGCTAGACATTTGAAACTTTCAGAATAGTTCAAATACGGTGAAAATGCATTTTTAAATATTTTTAACCAATTGCTTCGGTACCCTGCTGCATTCGGCAGCGTTACCAGTACAAAGCTTGCAATAAATTTTAACTAACTTCCCGGCCATTTGAGACTTTTATAATAGCTCAAAACACGAGAGCAATGAATTTTTTTAACAATTTTATCCAATTGCTCCGGGTTTCCGCTGCCTTCGGTAGCGTTTATATGATTCAACAGAAAATTTAAAAACATGGTACATAAAAAGATCTTTTTATCTTGTAATTATTATTATTTTTTATCGTACAATAAATCCATTCAGATTCTCTTAAATTCTTACATTTAAATTATTAGAAATTACAGATGGCATTAACTCTAAATGTTTTCCAAATGTACTTAAAAATTTTTGAAGACGACTATAATGCCACGTTTTATATAGCCTCTTCAAAATAAATGATGATATTATGAATTCTTTAACGGAACTAAAATTATGTAGGATATTTTTCATAGAACTTACGTATGGTGTACAAAAGATTAAAAATAATTTATAAAACTTATAAAAGATATTTTGAAAAAATAAAAATAGTTGAAATACGTTTTTTTTTTTTTTTTTTTTTTTTTTTTTTTAATATTTTCTTTCTTTCTTTCTTTCTTAAAAAAAAAAAAAAGAAAAAAAAATAGTTTTTTTTTCTAAATATTTTTTTTGTCACAACAAACTTATCAAGATATTTTTATATACTTATAATTAAAATATTATAAATTACATACTGTTACGGAATTGTAAATACATGTATTTTTTTTTTTTTTTTTTTTGTATAAATTCATTCAAAGAGGCTTAGTAAGTAGACAAAATGCTAATTTTGTGCATTTCTAGTCTTTTAGCATTAAAATAGCCCAATTTTCCCTCAAAAACGCATTAAAAAGCTCCAATAAGGCAGATAATGGATTTGGCGCCAAATTTGGCGAATTTTGCCCTCTTGGCAACTTTTTGGCGGCCTTGGCGTGAAAATCCTTATTAACGATATACCAAATATGGAAGCTCTAATCTCATTGGCTGAAGAGATACGAGAATTTTCTAGAACTGTCTGGGTTCGATAGAGGAGTATAAAAGGAAGTTAAACGCGCCAAATCGATTTGAGTTCTCAGTCAGTCTCAGATCGGTCACAGTGAGTTACGTCCAATGCTTGCATTGCTTTGAGCCTCTTTGAATGAGACTTGTTTTATGTGTTATTGCTATACAGTTTGTACAGTGGATTTGCTGTTAACGGCTGTTGTTTAACCTGTGTTTACTGGTTGAATTGAAGCTGATACTTGCTTTACAGACTTGTATTTTTCTGGAACTTTCTGTGAATAAATTACTGATATTTTGCAAGTTTCGCCTTTCATTCTCGGACAACTTACGAACCCCCAAGTATGCAACAATACTAAAGATAACACTAAATACTCTCCTAAATCTTCTTAAAACTTTCTGAAAAAGACTTTAATGACATGTTTTTTATCGTCTTTTAAGATGAATTGTGGCATTATGAATTATTTAGATGAACCATTGTTTTCGAAAAATTGCTGAAAACATGTTATAATTTTTTATTCAAGATCGAAAATGTGCATGTATAGTGTGATATGACTTATGCCATCAAAGAATTGATATTCAGCTAAGGATTGAGCCTTCATGCGTTCTTTACTTGCCAAAAAACAAAAGGTAATTTCATCTATTATAAGTGAATCGTTTATATGTATTATACAGTTGTAATATTAGAAATATTTACAATAATCTTATACAAAACAAAGAAAAAAATCAAAGCATAAATTTGTAAGGGGGTACTATTATAAATGTTTTTCTTCAACGCATTTTTAATAAGTGTATCGCACTCTATATTAAATTAAAATAAAATTGCCATGAAACAAAGTTGCCCTTGCCTACTTAAGTTTACAGTTATAACAGCTTCTTACCAATAAGACGGTCAAACCTTATTTTTGTATTTTAAGGCTATATCATAATTTTAGGAGTTATGATTTCCTTGTCGACTCATTATTTAGTTTAAAGCACAAAGATTATTTTAAAGACTTTTTTATAGAAACTCTTCTGTAATGATAGACGGTCTTCTTGAAATACTTTGTACATCTAAATAGTTTCCTTCTGGTAGGTCATCACATGACATGTGGGATAACAGACCCAAAATATTGGAATAAACCATTGTCTCTGTCTCGTATAAATAATAAAAATACAAATTTCCAAAATTATTTTCTTATTTTAACTAAACAATCTTATTCAATTTCATATTTCATTACATTTCTTTGAATTACTGCAGTACATTTCCCTCCCTCCATCCGCTTTCGCTTTTCATTTTTCTTTCTTTTTGTTATTCAAAACTAAGTGATGATTTGTATTGTTTAGATCGATTTTCTTTTACAATGTTTAACTTCAAATTATGAAATGTATACATCAACGCCGAAAATTCCAGGGCAACGGATTTTGGATTCTTGATAAATGTTGCCAATAATTCCGTATATAAATAACTTATTATACAAATTGAAATCTGCTGATCATATTTGCTTCTACTGGTTGTAAGTTTTCAGTTAAATGAGAAAATATGTCTTTTTATGACACATTAAATTATTCAAATTATAAAATGTAAACTTTCAAAACTTTTACCACATAAAGTATCGTTCAATTATGTATGGAATTCAAGATAGATAGATAAATAGATAGATAAATAGATAGAGAGATAGATAGAAGTGTAGATAGATAGATAGATGATAGTGTTATTTGTTTAATCAGTTTATTGATACAACAACAAAACAGACAGAGGTTTAAGTTGAATAGAATAACACAGCACTATAGTTGCACAATGGACTATTAGCAACGAAATGAGATTTTAAAGTGGTTAGATGTCGCATAATTCACATTTTGACCCTCCTTGAAGGAGATGACTAACAAAGCAGAATATAACACATATCAATACTCCCTGTCTTGTATGAGAAGTGAAAAAATTTCGTACAGTCGGTAACAAAAGTGTCCGAACACTTGCAAAAATTCCTATGTAAAAAAGTACACTTCATACGATTTTGTTAAATAAATCCTTATTGAATCCTTTTCTTAGTCAGTGTAAGAACATGATTCGATAAGGATTTATTTAACAAAATCGTATGAAGTGTACTTTTTTTACATAGGAATTTTTGCTAGTGTTCGGACACTTATGTTACCGACTGTATAGCTTTCAAATAACAATAGAAAGAAATAACTAGACATTTTATGAAAATTATCATATTGAATTAATCATTAACTTATTAATTACCTTTTAATTAATTTTAATCACTTAATTAGTTAGAAATGATTATTTTTCTTTTATTTTAACAACAATAATAATATAACTTTAAACATTATTTGTGGTTAAAAAATAATTAATTAATACTTTCTAGACTTAGTTAAACAGTTATAATTATAATCTTGCTGATTATAAAGAATAGTAAGATACACTTGTCAAAATTTTTAAAGTTTTAAATGAAAGATAAAAAGTTTAAATAGTGTTCATAATAGAGTATGTTTTAAAATTTAAATAAGAAGAAAATTAAGAAAGTCAGAGAAAGATTTAAAAG
This sequence comes from Salticus scenicus, assembly GCA_963930645.1. Taxonomy (NCBI): domain Eukaryota; kingdom Metazoa; phylum Arthropoda; class Arachnida; order Araneae; family Salticidae; genus Salticus; species Salticus scenicus. Next base: position 180,861,875 of record OZ005658.1, read on the forward strand.
AAATATCAAATTTATTGCTATAATTTTAACAGAATAATAAATATGTTATTTCATATTAGCAGATACAAAAATATAATTATTAATTCATGATTTAAACATTAGATACACTAAAGTTAATTTGCTTAACCTTTAACTATCATCCACAAAAAATAAAATTATAATAAATTATAATAAAATAAAATAATAAATAAATATAATAAATATAATAAATTATAAATTATAATAAAATTATAATTATAAAATTATAATAATAAATGAATAAAGATTTTAGGCAAATATGATATTTGCCTAAAATCTTTATTCATTTGAAATATTTCATTTATTTTTTCTATCTCAAAATGTTAAATAACATTTAAACTTAATAAATGTTATGTATTTTGGAAAATTGTTTATCCTTTTTTTTTTCCAAAATATACGGTAAATTATCCATAAAAGTAATAATTTTACACATGAGACAATATCTCATATATAATAGAGAACACTTAATTTTTTCTCTATAAAATTTATCGCTTTCTTTCATAGCTAACTTTTACGTCGATAAATTTCATGTATCAGCGAAAAGAGACGCGACATCACATTTATAAAATACTGCCTTGTCATTTTAAAATATAGATACCCAAGATACTACTTTCGCTTCTCTAATTTGGTCGATCTCTAGTTTTTCTAGCTAAAATTTTTAAAAAATATTAACTATTACTTTCATCCACTCCAAAAGTGATAAAATCTTTGCATCTTCATGCCTTTTAAAATAACATAGTTTTTATTTTATAATTTTTTTTTCTCGAAACTTAGACTTTATATAACAATCAAACTTTTTCATTTTCAAACTTAAAAATCAGCTGTCAAACTGATAGACAACTTTTCACAAGAGCATAAAATTAATTTGACAGAATATTCTTATCATTATTTAAATGAAATTGTATAGAATGTGTTAACTAAGTGTGAAAATTTATCCTACAAACTTATTAAAAATGTTATTTTTATCTATATTGTTTTATACTGCCAATAACTTATTTTCTTTGTTTTTAAACGTATTTACTTAATTACAAATGTTTGAAATCTGCTGGGATTATTTTATACAACAACTTTAAAAGTTAGATTTAATTAAAATCGAACATATTTTTGTATATCTGAAATTTAAAATTACTACATTATGGCATCTTTTAAAGTTCTAAAATAGCAGTTCATTAAAAGAAAAAGAAAAAAAGTTAATAAATATGATACATAACTGAATGTAAAGTTATAAATTCAACAAGAATTTCACGTTTCTTTTAATTGTTTTATGTTCGAAAGGGGATGGTAGGCGTTGCAAATCGGTCTCTGAGATTACTCTCTTAGACTTATGGAAATTTGCATACATGTGCATTGGAATATTATGTTAAATTTACTAACATTTCTCAAAAAATATTAAAAATAAAAGAAATTGAAATTCAAAATTTTATTTTTGTTGATATTTTTTAACTGTACCGTGCGACCGAGTTTTTAAAATTTTCAATCAATTTTACATTATTATAATTTGTCAATATATTTTAAACATTTTTGTGCATTAATTAATAGATTATTATAAAATTCATTACAAAATATATTGTATGGTTAAAACTTAAAACTTTTCATGGTATTTTGAACATATAAACATAAAAATATAAAAAAAAGAATATTTATCAATCAATAATAATTTAAAATCAACTGAAAATTTGAAAAACTCAGTTGCATGGAGCATTTAAAAAAATTCAAAAAAAAATTTTAATTATTTTTTTTATTTTTTATTTCCATAGTTTTTGAGAAATTTTAACATATTTAATACACACATTTATGCAAAATTTCGTAACTCTAAGATAATAATTTCAAATATATATATTTTGAGTGGGATATATAGAAAGATGGTTTATATATAGAGAGGGAGATTTTTGTAGCCCTATAGTGCCATTTGTAAAATGAATTTGTTGGTACTTCAGCAAAACAGTAAGAGATTTATTTTGAATAACAAAACATAACACTGGATTTACACAGCAGACCATTGGCAACGTATTCGAACTTTACATGTGGTTGGAGATCGCTTCATTTCTATTTTAATACTCCATGGAAACGACTGACAATAAAATACCTTATTCCTGTCCATCTTGTATTCTATTTTGTTGTAAATTCTTACTACAAAAATAATCTTTGTGTAAAATTTTTATCTACTTAAAATATTTCACTTACTTTTCTATGTCAAAATTTTAACTGACAATTAAGTTTAATAAGTGTTATATATTTAAAAAAAATTGATTATGGTTTAATTTCAAAATACATGGTAAATTATCCATAAAAGTAATAACTGTATTCATAGGACAACATTTCATGTATAACAAAGAATTATTTAACCTTTTCACTATCAGTTTTATCACTTTCTTTCATAGTTAACTTATAGTTCGATAACTTTCAATTTTCAGCAAAAAAATGACGCCGCATAATTTTCATAAATTATTGCATTGTCATTGTTCTTTAGTTATACCCAAGACACTTGTTTCGCAACTCTAATTTTCTTGATCAATAAATTTCCCACTTAATATTTTAAAGATATTTATCATTAGTTTTATCCACCCCAAAAGTGATAAAATCTGCGCATCTTATTGTCTTTAAAAAAAAAACGTAGTTTTAGTTTAAAAAAAAAAGTTTGTTATAAGTCTTATAATTTATATAGCAAACAAACTTTTTCTTTTTCAAACTTAAAAATTACTTGTCAAACTCATAGAATTTTTTTTACAAGAGTATACAATTTATTTGACAGAAAATTCTTATCATTATTTAAATGAAGTTGTATAGAATGTAATAAGAAAGCACCACAGAACTGGCGTTTAAAAGTAATAATTACAAAATTTTGAAAAAACACTATAAAACGCAATAGACTCACATAACAATTGTTTCGGGTCGAATGAACACATGACCCTTCGTCAAGCGAGCAAAGCGGCAATGCTGCAGTCAAAGCGGCAACGCACGTCCGAAGCAAATGTTAAGCGAGTTTATTGCATTCTATGGTGTTCATTCAAAGTTTTGTAAATATTATTACAGAATGTGTTAACTGTGAAAAAGCTCTCCTACAAACTTGTCAAAAATATTATTTTATTCTCTATTGCTTAATACTGGGAATGAATTATTTTCTTTGTTTTTAAACGCATATGCTAAATTAAAAAAAAAAAAAAATCTGAAATATTTATGGATTATTTTATACTATAACTTTAAAAGATGGATTTTTTAAATAAAAAAGAAATATATTTGTATATCTAAAATTAAAATTTACTACAATATCTACCAATAAGTATTTGGACACTTTCGAATTCACACCTTTTCCAATATCTAGAAAAGTTCTTTAGGAATCATCTTGATACTTTGGTAGAGTAAAGAACATGTTATACCCCATATTTTTCAGCAAAAGTTGTGTACTGAAAATGAAAAGGGGACCAGTAAAAAATTAAACGAAAATCAAAATGTTTTGGATCACCCTATAACAAGTAATGCTTTCAATGCGTTTTGGCTGTAGCATGTGATTGAGAGAATTGTTTCCATTATCTCTATAAAATTTGATGGAGCTACTACATATATTCATGGAGATATAGCGGTTTATTAAAAAAAAAAAAAAAAAACATTATTTCCATGTATTTAATTATAACCTGTAGGGAATTAGACCCAGAGCAAAACTATTTTTAGAAAATATGGCACACTAAATTAGATACAGAATACAGCAATCAGAATGCAAAAATGTTGAATATCTTACGAAAAATGAGCACTAAATAATTTGTAACCACGCACGCTCATGATTTATATATAAAAAAAAAAAAAAAAAAAAAAAAAAAAAAAAAAAAAAACATTTGCTTAATTTAATAGCCAAAGGAATTGAGAAACTTATATAAAACCCCCAAACAAATTCGAAACGTTACCAGATATAGAATGAACTGAATTTAAGTTTGGAGGTTTTATTAATATCTATTTATAATCAGCGTAAACTCTGTATTACCATTGGGCATCGAATGAATCAAAATAAAAATGTGAGTAAGATCCCGTATAGTTTAGTATTTATTCTGAGAGAGCTGAAATTCTATTCATCCTATCTCTCGTAACGTTTAGAATTTACAAGATATTTGTTTGGAATTTTCATATAAGTTACTCAGTATTTTTGCCTATTAAATTATGCAAATGAAATTTTTATAAATCTTGCGTATAGTTAAAATTTTATTTAGGAAAAGTGGTCATATTTCGTAAGATATTTAAAATTTTTGCATTCTGATTGTTGTATGCTGTGTCTAATGTTGTATGCCATATTTCCTGAAAATGGCTTTGCAGTGGATGTTATAATTAAAAAAGCGGAAAATATTTTTGTAATTTTTTAAAGAAACCGTTATATCTTCATGAATATGGTTGCTTCAAAAATTTTATACAGATAATGAGAAAAATCCTTTTAATCCCATGCTACAACAAAACGCATTTAAAGCATGACTTTTCACAGCGTGATCCAAAACATTTAGATTTTTGTTTAATTTTTTTAGTGATCCCCTTTTCGTTTACCGGACACAACTTTTACTGAAAAATATTAAGTATAACATGTTCCTCACACTGAAAAAAATTAAAGATGATTCCTAGAGAACTTTTGTAGATATTTGTCAAAATCACCAAAACTAAATTTAAAACTTGTGTACAAACGATAAATAAATTATAAGACTTCTTGACACACCATAAGATTTAAGCCAGCACAACCGGTTTCGAAAGGACGTAACCTTTCTTCATCAGGTGCAAAAAACACGTGCTACTGCCTTGGAGGCAAAAGCAAGACTGAAAGCAGGGCAAAATCCAGAGGGGGAGGAGCAACACAAACAACCAATAGGAAGCATCATGCAGGACCAATCAGAGAGGAACACACATACACACACAAAAACAAAAGGAGGGAGAGAGGGAATGAATAATCAATTTTTCTTTTAATTTTTATTATACTAATAAGTAAATTTAATAAAATTTATTTATTAACTTTTTATTTTTTTTAATTAGAATTATTTAATTATAATTATTATTATGTTATAAACATAATGAAGGAAATTATTTAATTGAATTAAACAAATTTTTCCAGGCTGTAGACAGCAAAGTGGAATCAGATTTTTCATTGACAATTTTATCACGATTAAGGTAAATATCTAAATTTCCCAAAAAATCCAGTTCGGAAACGCGTTTGGCATGAAAGATAATTTTAGCACTCTTAAAATTAAAACTATGATCAAATCCTCAACTGTACTTCGCAATAGAAGATTTAGAAATTTCTTGATTAACAACATACCGAGAATGTTCACGTAAACGGCGTTCAAGATTTCTTTTTGTTTGACCAATATAAGATAAATCACAATTATTACAAGGGACATTATAGATGCCCCACTTATGAAGGTCGATAACAGGGGATTTAGTTGAAGGGAATTGGAATTTCCAATTCCAAAATTCATGCCAAATTTGTCAAAAATGTCTACATTCGAAAGTGTCCAAATACTTATTGTTAGATAGTGTACATTATGTGATCTCTTAAAATTCCTAAATAGTATTTCATTAAAAAAAGTTATAAATATTATGCATAACTGCATGTAAAATCATAATTTCAACAAGAACTTCATGTTCTTTTTAATAGTTATAAGTTCTAAAAGGGATGATGGACACTGAAAATCGATCTTTGAAATTACTGTCGTAGACTTATTAAAATTTGCTTAGATTTTCATTGATATGTACCGATATTAAGTGCGTTAACATTTCTTGAAAACAATGAAATTAAATTTTAAAATTGCTACCGAGTTTTAAATTTTTCATTTTATTTTACAGTATTATAGTTTCTCAATATATTTTAAAGATTTTTGTGCATTAATTAGTGGACTGATTATAAAACAAATTTTAAATATATTTTTAAGTTTAATTCTTACAAATTTACATGGAATTTTCTAGATACAAACATAAAAATGTCTTCTAAAAATTATATTACAATCACTAATAGAGTAAAATCAAGGGAATTTTTTAATCTCAACAGCAAGGAGCTTTTATTTATTATTATTATTATTATTATTATTTTTTATGTATTTTAACTTATTTTTTAATTATCATTTTTCGAGAAATTTTATTTTATTTAATACTGACACATTTTAACACATATTTATGCAAAATTTCATAACTGTAAGATAATAATTTTTAAGACCGGTTTTCAATGTTCACAATCCCCTTATATTAAATGCACAGTTATTTTATGAAAATTGATATAATTTTTACATATAGTTCTGTAGTTTCAGATCTTATATTTTGGTATAGCTGATGTGGAATTAAATGTACAATGCACTTTGAAATTGAACAATATATATCAAAATATAATTTTTTTATTTTATGTATAAGTATGATGTATGAGCTAAAATTATATATGCCAAAAATATTATTTTTCATTTATTTACGTTTGAAAATGTTTTAGCATGCATTAATATGAATTTACAATTATTATAGTTACATAAGTGTTTTTCCTAATGAAATTTTTAATAATTGCAGAGTTTGAAATGCTTTGTGCGAAATTCATCATTCTTAACTTTTCTGAACTCCTTAAAGATGCTCATTATATATGCGTAAATATAAGATACGAGAAATAATTTTCTTTTCAGGTCATTAAAATGCTAAACTTTGAGTTATTTATAAAATTTTAATCGTATTTATTTCAAAGTTTTTTTTTTCTTTCTCTTATCAAGTTAAGTCTATTTTACCATTAAAACCTGAATAAACTACTACTTCAGAAACGCCAAAGAAAAATATTTGAGATGTTGCATTTGATTGCATCTCAAATATTTTTCTTTGGCGTTTCTACTGTAGTAGTTTATTCGGGTTTTAATACTCCAACGCCAAGTCTCCTGTTATTATCTATTTTACCATGTTTTTATTAACTTCGATTCTTGTTTGTTTGTCCAGTACAAATCTTGCAATCGAATTTTAACTAACTCACCGACAAGCTAGACATTTGAAACTTTCAAGACAGCTCAGAAGACGGTGACACTATTTTTTTTTTAAACACTTTTAGTCAACTTTTTCAGGTTCCTACTGCCGGCAGCGTTTATATGATTCGACAAAAAATTTATTTAACTAACTTCCTGACTAGCTAGATGTTTGAAACTTTCAGAATAGTTCAGAACACGGTGAAAATGCATTTTGTGATACATTTAAACAACTGTTTTGGTTTCCTTCTGCCTTCGACAGTGTTACCAGTACAAAGCTTGCAATCGATTTTTAAATAACTTCCCGACTAGCTAGGCATTTGAAAATTCAAGATAGCTCAGAACATGGTGACAATACATTTTTTTAATACTTTTAGTCAACTGTTTCATGTCCCTACTGCCTTCTGCAGCATTTATATAATTCAACAGAAAAATTATTTAACTAACATCCCAATTAACTAGACATTTGAAAGTTTCAGAATATTTTAGAACACGGTGAAAACGCATTTTTAAAATATTTCTAACCAACTGCTTCGGGACCCTGCTGCGTTCGGCAGCGTTACCAGCACAAAGCTTGCAATCGCTTGCAAGCTAATTTTTTAAAATTAAATTTTGTTTTTCTCAGATACAGTTAAGGATATATTTGTGAGACTCTTTATATACATATCTATTTACATTATTTACAAAGAAATTCTTTGGTATTTGAGAAAGGTAGTTTTCAGAGTCCACTGTATAAACATATACGTCAAGCTTTTCTTTTTTAGGAGTAAGAAAAATGTAATGTAAGATCATAGATATATTAAATAAGCACGTACACATAATCTATGCTGTAACGTATTGAATTTTATTTTATTTATTTATTTATTTATTTATTTTAATTTAGAAATGAACTTAATGTAGAAAGCACCTGTAGGTATCAGTCATTTTATATCTTTATAGCTTCTTATCTGCCTATTTATATGCAAAATAAGCAACACTCATAGATACCTATTTATGCTGAACAATGTGTCAATAATAATACAACCCTCATATTCCAGTCATATGTAAAATATCATAACAGTTTGTTATTCTTTATGTATAAGAATATAGTAGCTTTTTAAGGGAGAATTGTCATTGTATGATATATTCGCTCGTCACAACGTTTCTCCAAACAATTTATTTTTGTATTTTCAGTGTGACATAGCGCTGTTAAATTACAGTTAAGCAAAAGACAATACACGATAAAATCTTTAACATTCGAACAAATTTGTCAAACATATTTTTCTGTGAAAATCATATTATTGAATACACTCTTCAGGAATTACAAGAAGGTACTGAATTATACTGAAAATTATTCGTAAAAAAAATAACAGAATTTTTTTAATAAGTATTTTTGTAAGTAAATAATTATTAGTTATGAAAGACGAAAACATTACTTTACTTTTGTATAAGAAATATTTTGAATAGGAAACTTTTATCGTTATTAAGAAAATAATCTTTATCTAAAATCTCTATCGTTACCTTATTTCTCCCTAAAGGACTTAATTAAAAAGTTTAAATGAACTGTCAGAAGAGAGAAAGGGTAACAAATTTGTTATAAACGCCTGAAAATAATAATAAAAAGTTAAAGTGATGTCAAAAATTAAATAAATTTTCTTCTTTAATGAGAAATTGTTTATGATAAGAAACTTGTTACAATGTTTCTTAGCTTAATAAATTTTTAGTAACTCAAGAATAACGTAATATTACTAGTTGAGATATTGTAGACGAATTAGTGTAAAATCATGTGTAATATTTTTAAACCTGCTTAATTTTATTTAAAAATACTGTTAAGAAAAGTGGTCGGATTAAATTATCGCTACTTTAATCATGCTGCACTGTAAAAAATAGGTTCTTAAAAATAAGTATATATTGTCTCAAAATAGCCCCGAAACAATATATACTTAAATTTGAAAACCCATGTACACATTTTTGAGTAAATTGACATGTCAAACATGGGAATATTGGGATTCTTATTGGTCAATTCCATTTTTGAGCATGTCAATATACTCAAAAGTAAGTACATGTGTTTTCAAATTTAAGTATGTATTGTTTTGGGGCTATTTTGAGACAATATATACTTATTTTTAAGAACCTATTTTTTACAGTGTGGGGAAAATATTCCACAGATGTAATACATAAACGTAGATTTGAAAATATACATTTCAGAAATGGTATGGTTACAGATTAAGACCGTTTGGCTTCATGAGTATCACATATGATTGTGGAATGCTTTCCAAAAGGCTCTTTTCGGGGCCTCCTATAAATCAACTGAATTTTGGAGAAGAACCAGAAGAAACACCGGAGGTGTAGGGTAGACTGTCGAGCAACCAGAGCTTCGAACTACACACCTCCCGTCTAAAAGCATGAAACAAGAGCATATTGCCGAATTGGATGACCTAGATTTCAGTGATAGAAGTTAAACCAAAACTTTCATGAAAATGATTGTATGTGGAGTATTACACATTATTAAAATAATTAAGTTCATAGATAGTTATGAAAAGTTGTGAAGTGATAAACGATTCATAACAGAGCAGCATTCAAGGAACGTACAGATTTTCAAGTTGCAGAATCTGCGCAGTTATAAAACTCATTTTATTGAAAGTGTGAAAACGTTTGTAAAGAACTTCATAAATACACGTACTAGAACGAAATGCAAAGGTATTAAGTGGCAATTAAAATTTTCCCAACTGGGAGTTTTTCAGTTTTAAAAAGGACAAATAAGAACACTAACTGTAACACACTAAAAGTGGTACAACTACCGTTTTACTGCATATTTGTGTGAATTAAGCAGAAATCTGAGTTATGTTGTTGTACAGAGGAATTTATATTTGCTATTAACAACAAGCCGTTTGTGGGAAAGACCGGATGATTATTTTGGTAATATCTTATGTTCACAAAAGTGGTAACCCGCTACCAGAACTTTTCGACATTTTCTGAATGCATGGACTTGATACGAAATGTCGATAGATTATTGTATGAACTATGACTCTCATTTGTGCATTTGTACTGATATGTGTAGTTTACAAATAATTTTCTCATCTCACAAAAAGAGACTCTTCATAAATTTTCGCAGACGTTCCATTCAATGAAAACAGCTCTAAGACGAGTCCTCTGCTTTGAGTAATGTTCTGTTAATTTTTTTAAGGAAATCTTTCCAAAGAATATAAAAAATAAACTATGTAATATATATATAGAATAAAATAGAATATAATAACTAAATATATCATCAAAAATATGTCAGTCAAAGAAAATTACTAAAATTCTCCAATCCCCCCCCCCCTAGTATGCAACATGTTGAGTATAACTTATTCAAGGAACATGCCTTTTATTAGTTATTGTAAAATATTTTTTTTAAGCAGAAGTATTAGGTATAGGTATAGTACAAGGTGTTATTCCGCTTTGTGGGTCTTTGGCAGTTAGATAGCTTCCTTTATCCTTACCCATGTAATTCAAAGGGATTTTTGTTGGTTTGAATTATGAGATATATCTTTATTTTATTTATTTATTTATTTATTTTTTAATTCTATTAATTTTTTTAATTCTGCATATTGAACACATATCTTAGGAAGCAAAATAAATAAATAAATAAATAGTTGAATATTTCTTTTCGAGATTGATAATTAAACCCTTAAGTTTTCCTAATAAAATAAAATATATAAATTTATTAAAAAAAATGCTCCCTAAGAATAAATATGATGACATGTTTGAAAAGTAAAATTCAAAGAATAGAATTCGAAAAACTTTTTTTTTTCAACAAAATATTTTGATAATACAAAGAAAAAATCCGTTTCGATTACATGGGAAGAAGAAATGAGAGTATTTGACTACCAAGCACTCAACAGATATTAGCTGTTATGACAGTTTTAATTAAAGCTACATTTAGTACAAAGATTATCAAAGAAATATTGGGAACATGGTGGATTTAAAATATCTTATAAAAATGGTGTGTGAGTGTAAGGCAATTCTACAGAGGATTTGGACGCAGCTGTGGATTACATTTTAAAATGATTATTTATTACCAGCACAATGTAAGATAATTTTGAGAAATATACTAAAAAATCGTTGTTTTCTGTTATGTAAGTTATTCTTGTCGTTAAAACAGAAGTACGATCTCTAATAGACCTTATCCCTTAATTATAAAATTTGATTGAATAAGTATCCAAAATGCATAAATTAACAAAATTACATGATAACATTTTCATAATGTTTTTTTTTATAAACAGTTCCGATTTCTTATATTCAGTATCATAGAATTACATTTATTCCACTTAAATTTCATGCACAGTCGGTAACAAAAGTCTCCGAACACTAGCAAAAATTCGTATATTAAAAAAGTACACTTAATAGAGTTTTGTTAAATAAATCCTTGTCGAATCATGTTCTTACACTTAACTCTTTATCGACTGGCAGTATTTTGAAGTATCAATGAATTCGAAATTGAATAAAATACATTGTGACGTTGTAATGTCGTCATACTTAAATATATCGAATCTGTATAGTTTTTTGTATCCTCACTAGGCGGCATTAGTGGTTCCTTGAAGTTGTATTCGATGAAGGTCGCATCTTTTTGCTTCTTTTCTCTATTTCCAAAAGCAATACGAGTTAATCATCTGTGTTTCAACTTATAAATATATTATCTCGAGAATTAAAGATAAGATACAAACATATTAACACTGTATTAATGAAAATGTTCCATTAAAATGCAGTATGTATATTTGTATAATCCCTACTATCTATTTTATTGACTGCTATACTTGTAACTTCTGTTGGAGCACAATGGTTAATAAATGAAGTTTTTTTTTTATTATTTATTTATTTATTTATTTATTTTTTGTAAATATTCATGATTGATTTTTCCGTCTTTATTTTAAAATAATGTTATGTGTATTGTTATGTGTATTATAAATGAAATTCATTTTTAAATAATTAGATATAGATTTTTAACAATTCTTAATTCCTTTTATAGTGTTGAGACTGATTATAGTATAAATGATCCAGAAATTGCCTACTTCAAATGAAAAGATAACAGGTGTATTCATTTATTATCGACTTACCACGAATATGAAACCTGGACAGTAAAAAAAAAAAAAAAAAAGAAAAGAAACTCTGAAATGGGCACTCAATCGGATATACCCGCTGTAAATATTGTAAAAGGAAACAATGAGCAAATAAGAGCCATTGATAAAGCTCATATGTTGCTTACGTTATACGACAGGGACAGAAAGTCAGAAAAATGGTTGCACCGATTGTTTTATGCAGTGATGGAAATGCCTCTGACTGACTTCTGTGTTGCGTATAAAGAGATATCTGAGCTAAAATGTATATTTAAATAAAATACTTAAATATTGACTAAGGTATCATCACACTCTCTACAACTAAAACTTGTTGACAATGGACATAATGGCTCACCGCAACTTGAAAGCGATAAGAAGAGGTTAAAAAAACTTTTCGTATCAAATGAAATTCTTCTTTAAAACGGTCGATAAGCAAAAGTTTTTAGTATTCTAAGTCAGAAAAAATTTTGCTCCGAAAACGGCATTCAAGGCAAAAACATTATAAATTTACTGTGTGTTATTTGATTTCGTTGCAATGAAAAAAGAAAAAAAAATTATGAATAACATTAATTTTAGTAAACTGTAAATAAGATTAAAAATGAATTATATTTTCAAGATATCTTTCCGTTTTGATCTTTTTTGAACCTTTGTGTACCGACGGTACTTGAAATTACCGTTAATTATTATAATAATGTAATAACCGCATATTTTATTGCTTTTATTTCTAAATTTGCTCTTAAGAAAAAAAAAAGAAACTTAAAGAAACTTTAAATAGATTTTCTATATAATTCATAATGTGAAAGATAAAATATTAACAAAACTAATGTAAATAAAAAACACAGCATATTTTGCAATATCATGAGAAATGAAAAAAAAAAGCGTAATAAAAATTGCTAAAAAGCCACATCAAATTTCTAAAATCTCCGCATTTTTATTAATTAGCCTTGGTCTTGTTTTTTAATACTTTAAATAATTATAAAAACATGCTGCTATATAAATTTAATTAATTTTTTTATTTGTTTGAATTTTATTTACAATATATTTCTGGTTTCGAAATTGAAACAGAAGTCTGGATGTGCAAATAAAATGGTTATTCTATACTTATTTCCTGTATAAATTCTTCATGCAGTTACCATCTAATAAAAAAAAGAAAAGGAAGAAAAAAAAGGAAAAAGGAAAAAATAATCTAATACATTTATGCCATAAATGTCTTTTTTGATTATTCTTGTGTTAATTTATAAATTGTTTATATATATAACATAAAACTTTTCTTAAAGTTTGCCTTTTTATGACGGGTAAAATTTTGAAACTTTTTCAAAATAAGACCTTCATTTAATCGTGGGAAATATTCAATATTTAGCTAAATACTGTATATCAGTTTTTTTTTTTTTTTACATTGTATAACTCGATGAATATCAAATGTTATTAATTTAACTCGTGTCTACAAATAATAATAAAAATAGTAATAAATAAATAATAATTTAAATAAAAAGTTGAAACTAACTAGTATAACTATAACTCAAAAATATTTTCATTTTGCAATATATCAAATGAATCTTATATATTTTTTAACTATTGAAGTGTAAGTTTTATACATCTTTAAATCATAAATGCCAATTATAATGTTGCTATAGAGAAGTTAAAAGTATCAAGTTCTTAACGTTATTAAGAAACTTAATATCCACATTTTTCTGTTTAGGAATCATATAAGTTATTATAACTATTCCTTCCTATTTGAAAATCCCGTAATGAGTTGTCAAGGAAGAAAATAAACTAACAATATTGTAATAATCTCTTGGAAGTAATAAGCATACTTTTCAAAATGTCATAAGTTGATGGTAAAATCTCGTAGGATTGTTGTCCAGTAAATTTTTAGAAGTTTTGTTACGTTATAAATCTTATTGAATTAGGAGTAAAAAAAAAAGACTAATAAAGTAATAAATTTATAGATGATGGCTGTAAATGTAAAAAGTTTTCAATAAAGTAGAGTAATGAAACAACCTTTAATAGAAATTCTCTACATGTTTCTTTTGTCTATAAAAATGTGAGAATAATACTGTTACCGAAGAATTCTTAAGTGTAATAAAGAATAACCAATTTTTATAAAAAATACTAACTTTTATTTTTTATTTATTTTTTATTGTTTGGAATAAAATTTGTTGTTTTATTTAAAATATTTCAGTGAATTATCACTGGAAAAAATGTTTTAATAATTTCTAGAAAATAACAAAAGTTATTTCAAATTTACCTTATAACTGAAACATAAATATTCACATATTCATAAAGGATTTTCTATCATTTAATTTGCCAACTGTTGTTGCAAATTGGAAAACCAAGATAACCTCATGGAAAGCCGGAAAACGCACCATCATTTCATATTTTAAAAACGACTCTGAAGATTTTTTTTTTATACTGCTAAATAAACTCCAAATTCTCATTGAATCAACAAAATTGTTTGGGTATACTATTAAAAGTTTCAACAGAAAACTACTGGTAATCATTTATTTTCAGTCTTGCGTAAAAGTACAGAAAAAAATAAACGGAGATGTTAATAAAATGTATGGTGTATAAGCATTTTAATGACGAATATTGAATTAATTATTGGTGATAATATATTTATGACTTAGAATTCCTTTTCAAATGTAGAAACATTTTTTTTTAGTTCACACACACACACACACACACATACATACATATATATATATATATATATATATATATATATGCGTGTTGATAAATAGAATAAATAAAAATAGAAAATAAAGATTGAGAATCTCGAATATTTTATTTCTCACAAGTGGATTTCTTAAAAGTTTTTTTTTTTTTGTTCAAACTTGTTATATTAACTCCCTTTCAAATGTCCCTTTTTTGAATTAATTGGTTTTCTTTGAACAGATTTCGTGCACTAAGTTTTTATGAAAATTTGAAGCAGAAACTTTTAACGGTATATCGAAGTCGCTTTAACGATTTTCTACTTATCTGCTACATAAACTTCGTTTTAGAAGTCACTTACAACAGGAAAATTAATAGGTGTCCTGATTAAGAACGTATAATTTTTAGATATCAGAAATTTCTGTTTAAAAAAGCTGCTATAATGATTTTCTTTACAATTGCTCTACAAACTCTCTACTTTTTTTCGCCATTCCTGAAAAAAAATCCGGAGGTTTGTACCATTGCAAAAGATAAAGATTTTCTAAAGTCAACTACTTGCACATTTTAAGCTCTTTGAAAAATTACTTTTCCGAGTATAAAAGTGATTTAATTAGCAGTTTTCGCAGTTCAGTCATGTATGGAAATAAATTATTAAGGTATCGAACACTGGTTGTAGTTACAAACTCTAAAATTAAGAACACTAGACAAAATTAGCCGGGAAGTGTCTCTAAATGGTCCGCTTTACCTACTGTGAAATTTGTACTTTTGTGAACCTTGTCTAAAGAAACTAAATACGTTTTCAGTTTTTTTTTTTCATCTCTCAATAATTGCATATATGCAGATATATAATTTTATTCATTCATATTGTACAATATTATACGACTTTAACTGTCATCTTTTTTATCTGTTTGTAAATTTAGATACGTCATTATATACAGATTTTTACTTTCCGAACACTATAGTGAGGAATGTATTGTAATCATGTCAAAAATCCGAATTTGAGATTTTGATGTTTCTATGAGATTCGGATGTTCTCTGTGTTCGTTTTGAGGTCCCCTGAGTCTATTTTCATTATTTTTACGATGATGTATATATGTGTGTATGTATGTATGTGTGTGTGTGTGTGTGTGTGTGTGTGTGTGTGTGTGTGTGTGTGTGTGTGTGTGTGAGTGAACACGCTAGCATCTAAACGCTTTGCTTGGATGAGCTGAAAGTTGGCACGTATGTTGTAAGTCTCCGTAGCACGGACTCTATTAATGTTGGTGAATCTAGCACTTATAGTTTCTTTACAGGGACACCAAGAAAATTTCTTTATCATTATGGCCTATGGGACTAAATTTTTAAAAGTGTGATAGCGTCTAAACGCCTTAATAAGCTGAGCAAAAAATTTATACACATATTATAGGTCACAGTTGCACAAACTATATAGATTTTGGTGAATTTAGCACTTACAGTTTTTTACAGGGACACAAAGAAAAATTCTTTATCATTATGGCCTATGGGACCAAATTTTTAAAAATGCGATAGCGTCTAAACGCCTTATTCAATATAGCTGAAAATTTATATGAATATTATAAGTCACTGTTGCACTAACTATAAGCATTTTAATGAATCTAGCATTTATAGGTTTTTACTTGGACACAATGAAAAATTCTTTATAATTATAATGTATGGACTCAAAGTTCAGTAGAGGTAAATTAAACATTGTGTACTATATGAAGAAAAATACTGAAACAACCTATTATAATTTTCTCTTTTTTGTTTATTTAAAAAATCCCCTCACTTTACTTTATCTACAAAACCGTTAATTACACAATGTTCGGAAAGTCGAGTGGAGTCACTCCAGATTTTGTTTTTCATTTAATTTTTATTTTGCAAGAATACATAGCTATTTATTCAGTTAATTAAATGTAGAGGCAGTTTATTATCAAATTAGACACAACTCTTGTTTTCATATAACTAAAGTGTAAGAAATCTGTGTTATTAAAATAAAGAATTCAGATAACATTCTTTGTTATTTAATATGGGGACAGGATTCTATGTTGATTTAAACTCGAAGAATATTTTCCTCAAGGCTGTATTGGGTGTACTGCGTGGGAATTAAGAGCTCTTTTTTTTTCTTTCTTTGTAATACGGAACAAGTGATTATTAAATTTGCACTAAAGAAACGAGTGCAAAATTTAATTAAACATGTTAGCTACACTTAATTGCATAGTGAAGAATTCTGTGGAAATGTAAAAGAGAAAGTATTGAAAGAATAATAATTTTAACAAAGCAGATATAATAGATGATATTACAAGTGAAGAGTTTAAAATAATAAAAATGTGTGCATAAAATAATGATTTTATTTTTCTTGAGAATAATCAGAAAAGTGTTATTTATTTATTTTTTATTATTATTTCAAGTTTACATATATTAGTGAAACATATTATACAACGAAAATATTTGATGTGAGAATGTTTATTATAAAATAATAATAATAATAATAATAAAATTACATTAAGAAATTTTGTGATACAGTAAAGCCCCGTTTTTTACATTTATACGCACTTTTAGGGAAGTTCCTATCCATTTCTATTCCTTTTAATGCAAAAATATTTTTTTTTATACGACCTCAATATCGGTTATACGTCTTTTCTACTATTCTAAAATTTTACGATCGACCATTTTCTCATTCAAAATAAGGTCTAAAATCCGTTTAAAATATCAATTTTTATGAGTATCCGAGCTGTGATGCCGATATCCGCGTTTGTAATGATCGATAGATGGCACTTTTTCAGTTTTCGTTGTTAGTAAATATTATAGCCACGTGTATTTATTATTGTTCTTTTTGTTATTCTACTTAATATTCGTACTATAATTTCTCCGCCATTACATCATGGAAAATTGATTGCTTTTGGAAAAAAAAACATTTCAGTTTATTTAAAGTTCGATCGGAAGTAGATTTTAACTGAAGTTGAACAAATATTAGCTTCAAATCATCTGATTAATTCTTTACTTCCATTAGCCGAAGCAACTGAAATTTTAAATTTGTCATTTGGAAATAAATGGAAGCTTAATTCTGGATTTCTTGGTCCTTTGGAGTTACATTGGATCGAGCTGTGATGCCGATATAATGACTTCGAAATTTTTCACAATCCATGAAATAATTAAAAACAAATTGTCTGATGCTAATTTAAGCGATGTTGATGTAGAAAGTTATGAAATTAATGTACCTTTCTTTAAAGGCGCAATAGACTATCTATTGAAAAGTTTCGAACTTATTTTGTTTGTAAAAATATAGTAATAATAATAATGATAATAATAAATTCAATTCAATCCCCAATGCCGTTCTTAGTATTCTCAGAAAATGTAGCAAGTAAGGCAAGTAATTTTGCACTGAAGACGGTACGCTTAAGGCTACCGAAACAGCTGTATGCATCTCAAATATTTTTCTTTGGCGTTTCTGACGTAATAGTTTATTCAGGTGTCAAGTACCTGTGTAGTCATAAATCACAGATTATACTTATTACTAAAGATGTACAATTTGTATAATTATTACTTAAGACGTTTTATATAGTATTCAATGTATGTAATACAATACTCAGGATATGAGGTATATAATTAGTACTCGTGTCATGAATTATTGGTTGATTTTTCTCACTCTTTATTTCTTTAAAACTTAATTATTATTTGAAATCCAAATTCCATATTAAAGTAATGTATTAGTTACTATCTTAAAAAGAAAACCTTCATTAATTAGTATTTTTACATAAATTTTGCTTGAGTGCCATTAAATTTGTAGTAATTAAAGTTTTACTTTTTAAATTTCGATTTTATGTCTTTTCATTTATACGTCATCTTACTTGAGTCCCTTTAAAGACGCATAAACGGTGCTTTACTGTACAATCCTTTTATATATATATATATATATATATATATATATATATATATATATATATGTAATTATATCAATAAATAACAATAAATCCTAGCAAATATACTTCAATTCCTTGTAGTTTTAAAAGTTCCATAATATGAAATATATTAAAGATTTAAATATTAAGATACATTTTTCTATGGTAAATTTCTTTTTTCTTTCTTTTCTTTTTATTCGAACAAATATTGGGTGAGAGGAGAAATCAGTTTGAAAAATTAATTTTAAAAAATTGTGATGTATAAGTAAGAATATTTTGAAAACTACACAATGGAATATATATATATATGTATTTTATCCTAACGTATATAAACGGCGTTTAGGTTTTCGTTATTATTTTGCCACTACGTTTTTTAGCATAATAGCAATGCAATATGCGTATTAGTATTTTTCTGTTATATTATTTTTCTGAGAAAAACAAAATAAGAACAATAGTACTGAAAATTTCAAGCTATCATTGGAATTATATTGGAATTATACATATTATTATATAGAGTAATTTTCTTATAATACTTTATAATATTCTGTATAAAATAAAAATATATCATTTTTCACGTAAAAATTATGAAATATAATCCAGGTAAAAACTAATAATATTGATAATATAGTATATCTAGAAAACGCAACATTCTTTACATACAAATTTAAAAGAACGCTTTGTGTTTCATAAATTACTTAAAAGACTAAGAAAGGGAATTGTAGATTAAAAGAAAGTAATACCGGTACATGAATGCGTATTTCTGTCTACATATTTGTGCACATATTCAGTACATTTTCTTTATCTGATTACTAGGATTGATATTCTTGAAATATACCTATCTATATTATTACTTACAAACTTTGAATAAACACCATAAAATGCAATAACGCCAGTTTTGTGATGCTTCTTTATTAAATACCTATCTATAGGAAATAATATTTGACAAAGCCTGTAAGTGTAAATTGTTAAATCTCACATGATATTGTTAACAAGATTTCACAAATAAAACTTCAAATCTCACTTAGAATACGAAGATATGTGTTTTCAAATGCTATAACGTGTTCCGATTTTAAATAAGAATTGAACTCTTCTAGATTTAAATATATTTGGGTTACTTCTTTAGAAATGTATTTATTGAAATCACTTAGTTTATCTATCTATCTATCCAACTATATATATATATATATATATATATATGTACTTAACTAACAGGCTTTGCCCGCTTCGCTGGACATTAAACTTAAATGAGTTGTCAAAATCCCATATCTTTATTAATAACATAAAGTCTCGCTGTGATCGGTAGAGGTTTTTCTCGCTCGCAACGTGAGGAGTCTGGGTCCCCACTACCTGCGGCAACAACTTACCGACTTCTTATTTCACCTCCCTCAGCGGGTGAGTTCGAAGTTTTGCAAAATCCCACTAATGTACATAATGCGTACACTTAATCAATATCCAAACACCAAAATTCGCCCTTCTAAGATAATTTAAAGTTAATTCAAACGGAAAAACATGTTTTTACACATGTTTATTGCCCTTCGACTCCGAGAAGGGGGGTAAGGGGGGGGGGATTTCGAATTTCGTAAAACCCCATTACAATAAGTACCGAATGCATACAAACAATTTACACAACAAATTTTGTGACCACAGAAGTCTTTTATAGAAAATATTATAAATGAATAAATACAAAAAGCACAGCTTTAGTATGGGATCCCTTTGCTAACTTTAAATATTTTAACCCATTTTTGCGATAAATTGAAATGACTATCTCAATTGTGCAATTAAACATCTTGGCTTGAAACGTCCCAGCTACTTTGGTGCCAAATTCCAAATTTTGCCAATGGGATCCGATACTAAAGCTGTTCCATACAAATATATATATATATATATATATATATATATATATATAATAAATAAAAATAAAATCTCTTTTATGATATTTATAAAAAAAAAAAAAAAAATCTGAATAAAATCCATATTATAATAATTTATAATTAAGGGGAGAACATAAAAGAGCCTCATAAGGTACACAATAACAACGAAAAATTTTGTTTTACTGCAGGAGAGAAAAGTACTGCTTAATGAAATAAAAATATTAAACCAATGCCAAATATCTCTATGAAAATATCAGGGGTGTTTGCGTTCCGAATTTTTTATTTTATTTCCCATAAGTAATTACGAATAGTATTTTTGGCTATATTTAATTACTAAAGATTGCAAGAAAACTACTAATGATATTACTAATAAAAAAATTATTGGAGGGAAATAAAACAAAAAATTCGTAACGCAAACACCCCTGAAATATTTATCCACATGCAAATACTTGATTAAAAAAAAAAAAAAATCACCAAATTTTGTAGGACAATTATTTATTTTTCGGTCTAATTTTTATTATTATTCACGTGAAATAAAATATATTTCATTTCATTTCTCGAAAATAAAAAAATATTTAACTGTGTATATATAAATATAAAACCTTCTACCAAATCTGGGTTAAAAACGGAAAAAGCGGAAAACAAATTAGAAATATCAAACCTATCTTTCCAAATTCGGTACCAAATGAAAGGGGAGATTTTTCTGAATCCATGTGTGCAAACAGTTTTTGACGTGATAATTAGATTTTTTAAAAATAGCTAAAGTATGAAATTTAGGTGGAAACTGAAAAACGGAAAGAGGGAAAAAAAAATAGAAATATCAGACCTATCGTTACAAATTTAGTATCAAATGAAAGGGGTGAATTTTCTGAATCCTGGGGTGTAAACAGATTTTCGATATGACAATTAGGTATTTTTAAATTAACTATGAAATTTAGATGGCAACACCTCATTTTAATCTTTTCATAATTTGTAGTGCGAATCACGCGTATAAAAAAAGTCTTTAACTTAAAAATTTATTTTTATATTTTATTTCTCCATTCAAAGCATTTTACTGACAAAATCTTTATGGCGCAGGCAATTTTTACCCACAATTCAAAAACTAATCCAAATTTTGAAAATTTCTAAAGATATAATTTTAAGCTGGGTGAAGACCTAAATTCCTGCTAAGTGCCGTTTAATTCCGTTCTCAAGTGATGCCCGGACAAAAAAAAGCGACATACAGAAACGGTGACACACACACACAGGCAAAATTTTCTGAAGTCATTTTCGGCTTTCATGGTGTGTGAAACGTCAAGATATCACAAAATGTTTCGATTCTGACAAATTTACAGACAAAGTCTGATTTTATTAATTTAGATTGGGTAGATAGATGAAAATGAACCAAATCTTACCGAAATGAAAAATCAATTATACAGAACCAAGTGGAACTTAAGGTAAACCTTGGACTTTGTTCGCAGACAAACTTGATCCGCCCTCTTGTTTCCAGGAAATGGCGGATGAACCAATTCTCTTAAACACACACACACACACACACATATATATATAAAGTCCATATCAAACTTTAATAGATGTTTAATTATCAACTCAAACCGCCATTCCGTTTCAAAATAACAATGAATTAGAAATTTTAAACTCGCAAAAATCACATATTTATGAACCGATTTACATGAAACTTGTTGTGTACATGCTCGTACAGTGTTTTCAATTATGCTATTAACCGATTTTATCTTTTTTTTTTTTTCTTTAAAAAGGTAGTCACCGAGAAAGAATAAAAAATCCATTTACTCTTCTGATCAAACCGTAAGTACATGGTTGAACTTGGACGAAATGGAACTTTAAAATATAAAAGGCATTCTTTCAGGAACTACGTTGTAGAAAGATACGGATTTATTTACAATATCAGTTTTAAATAAAAAATTAGTTTTTAAAATACTTTTAAAATTTATAGTTTAAAGTTAGGATGTTGAATATAAAGTCTTCTATTGAATTCAATGAATCTTTTTGATTACTGAACTTGAGATACTTTCTGTACCTGATATTGTCATGATCTATTTCAATTATTATATCTGTTATTAGTTTTTTTTTCTTTTAGAATGTTTTATAACCAGTTAGGTTTCTTTAGAGACCTCACTTGAAAGTGTAATTAGTTATAAATTTATTCTTTTCAAGAGGATTGGTTAGTTAGTTAGATAACGTCACACAATTACTGCGAAATGGGTAATTGGCATTGACCTGGGTTCATTTTCATGAGGGAAGCAACGACTTCAATTTTCGTATTGAAATAATATATATATACATATATTAACCCTTCAAAATAGTCTAAAAAAATGTTTATTATTATTACTATTATTATTATTATTAGATGTAAAAATTATTTTATCATTTAATGACACCATTTCGTATCAGTGTTTGTATATCTCGAAAAATTAGCTTTCGATAATAAATCGCGCTCCGTCTGATGCAAACAAATAATAAGAAATGTATTTCTGAAGACTAATCATTGTATTAAGTGTATCATAAGCCCTGTATTCTACTAATGGTTTTTAAAATGAGATCGAGTGAACTCTGTTACCTAGGTACTAATTTATTATACAAATTTAAATTTTGAAATTATATATAACATCTATTGGTTTAAAGCTCTCAGTTAACCCCTTAGCTGCCCCGGGCGTATATATGCGTTTTTCCGAAGTACGATACTTTGTATTGTACTATTACCAGTGAAACTGCAGATGCGGTTTGATAATGCAATAAGATAACTTTGAAAGTGATCTTGACAGTGTTTTTGAAGGATTTACTTATTTCAGAGTTGGGATAGAATGGTGGCATTGGAAAGCGAATCTCGTAAATTTCCCTCGGCAGGTAAGGGGTTAAAGGATAATATTTGTTTTTTCAGACTCATTATATTATTTAAGTTATAAAACTTAAACTTTCAAAAACAATTGTTATACAAAGTATAATTCAATTTGATATGGTATTCACCTTAAAAAATCTGGTGTGTAATAGCCACACGACTTCCATTACCCAGTAAGGATATCTAATAGAGTGTTTATATAGCAAATTTGAGGAAAATCGGTAGAGCCGTTTTTGAGATACGGACTTACGGTCCCACTTCCAGTTAAACTCCATTATTGACAGGAAAACAATAATTACATACAAAAGCATATTTAAAAGTGAGTTAAAATGGCGAGTTTGAAAAAAATCCGTACAACCGTTTTTAAAGGAATGCCTTTGCGAGGCCTGAAATTGAGCTATTTATACAGGACGCCTATCAATTTTCCTGAAGTAACCAACTATATCATTCGAAAGGACATCTAATAGAGTGTTTATATAGCAAGTTTGAAGAAAATCGTTTGAGTCGTTTTTGAGATACGGACTTACGGTCCCACTTCCGGTTTCCGATGCCCCACTTCCGGTTATTCAATTTTCACCAAAATTTGGAAATTTCATCTGTACACTAGGCGTATTTCAATTCTAAAGTTTCGTAGCTCTATCTTTATTAGTTTCTTAGCTATAATAGCCAGAAGATTCTCCACATACATACACACACACACACACACACACACACACACACATACACACTGACCAATTGCCAAAAACCACTTTTTGGACTCAGGGGACCTTAAAACGTGGAAATCAGATGAAAACCTGATATCGAATTTTCAGACCGAATACAATACTTCCATTACCTACGGTAGTAGGGTAATGGAAGTAAAAATTGATTTATATATAAAGAGAGAAATTTTGAATTTATGTAGTGCCATTCTTTTAATGAATTTATTGATACATCAGAAAAACAGGCCGAGGTTTACCTTGATTAGAGTAACATATAGCACTGGAGTTAAGGAATGGACTATTACCATCGACTTGGGACTTTTGATTTCACATTTTGATTCGCTATGGATGAGATCACGGACAAAGGAGACACTAATACATATCAATCCTTCTCATCTTTTATGAGAAGCAGTAAATTTTACATATATATCAAATACAAATCTTAGTTTTTAGACTTTTTTATGAAAATTATAATATTAAATTATCATTGAATTAATTATCTTTTAATTTATAGTTTAATTATTTAATTAATTATTGATGATTATTTTTACTTTATAATAAGAGCAGTAATCATAGAATTTTAAATATTATTTGTGGTTTGAAAAAAATGGCTTTTGAGATTTAGTTAAACATTTATAATAAGGATAAACATAAAGAATATTAAGATACACTTGTTAAAAAAAATAAATAAATAAATAGATAAATAAATAAAATAAAGAGTTTTCATAACAGACTATTTAAAAAATTTGAATAAGAAGAAAGTTTTGAAAAATGGAGAAACATTCAAAAAATTAATCAAACTTTTTGCTATAGTTTCAGACGGAAGAAAAAAAAGATTATTTCCTATTAACAGCTGTAAAATAATTATTAGTTCATTGTTTAATATTTAGATACAAAGAAGTTAATTTGTTTAATCTTTAACAATGAGCTGCAAAATAAATAAATAAATAAATAAATAAAATAAATAAATAAATAAAATTAAATAAAATTAAATAAAATTAAAAATAAAAATAACAATAATAATATTAATAATTTTTGCATAAAATCTTTGTATATTTGAAATATTTCACTTACTTTTCTATCTCAAAATTTTATATCACAGTTCAGTGTTATAACTGTTATATATTTCCAAAAACTCTTTATGCTTTAATGTAGCAATACACGGTAAATTATCCATAAAAGTAATATCTTTATTCCTAGGACAATATTTCATGTATAATAGAGAATGCTTAACCTTTTCAATATCAGCTTTATCACTTTCTTTAACAGTTAACTTATAATTCGATATCTTTCAATTTTCAGCAAAAACAGACGAGGCATCACTTTCATAAAATACTGCATTGTCATTTTTCTTTAGATATACGCAAGACACTTGTTTCTCAACATTAATTTTCTCGATCAATAGTTTTCCCTGTTAAAAATTTTAAAAATATTAACCATTAGTTTCATCCGCTCGAAAAGTGATAAATTCTGCGCATCTTCTTGTTTTTTAAAACAACTTAGTTTTAGTTTTATAAAAACTTTGTTATGGATCATATACTTTATGTAACAATGAAAATTTTTTCATTTTAAAACTTAAAAAATAACTGTCAAACTTAGAAATTTGTTTACAAGAGCATAAAATTTATTTGACAGACTATTCTTATTATTACTTAAATGAAGTCATAAAAATAGAAATCCCACAGAACTGGCGTTTAAAAGTAATAATTACAAAACATTGAATAAACACCATAAATCGCAATAAACTTAATTAACAATTGTTTCAGGTCGAAAGAACACATGACTCTTCGTCAGGCGAGCAAAGTAGGCACGAGTGCTGCAGCCAAAGCGGCAACGCAACGAGTGCTGTAGGCATGCGTTGCCACTTTGAATGCAGCACTCGTGGGTACTTTCTTCGCCTGACGAAGACTCATGTGTTCGTTCGACCTGAAACAATTGTTAAGTAAGTTTATTGCATTTTATGGTGTTTATAGAAAGTTTTATAATTATTCGTACAGGATGTGTTTATTAAGTGTGATAAAGGTCTCCTACAAACTTGTCAAAAATGTTATTTTGTTCCATATTGTTTAATAGTGACCAATGACTTATTTTCTTTGTTTGCAAACGTATAAGAAAAGTTAAAAAATTTTAAAAACTTTATGAATTATTTTATATAACTTATTTTTATAACTTTCAATTTTCAGTAGAAAGAGACGAGGCATCACATTCACAAAATACTGGACTGTCACCTTACAATATGTATACGTAAGATACTTCTTTCGCTACTCTAATTTCGTCGATCGATAGATTTTCTAGTTAAAATTCTTAAAAATGTTAACAATTTATTTTATCCGCTCCAAAAGTGATAAAATCTGCACACATCAATGTCTTTTAAAAAAAAATAATTTTTATTTTTTAAAAATTTTGTTCCAAGACTTATACTTTATATAGCAATCGAACTTTTTCATTTTCAAACTTAAAAATTAACTGTCAAACTGACAGAAATTTTTTTACAAGAGCATAGAATTTATTTGACAGAATATTCTTATCATTATTTAAATGATGTCGTATATATTACGTTTAGTAAGTGTGAAAAAGTTCTCTTGCAAACTTGTCAAAAATGTTATTTTAATCCAAATTTAGGAGATATTGTTTTATACTAACAGTGACGTATTTTCTTTGTATTCAAAAGCGTGTTCTTAATTAAAATTTTTGAATTTATTGAAATTTTATTGATTATTGAATTCTATAATATTAAAAGTTTGACTTTATATTTAAAAAAAAAACCTATTTGTATCTCTGAAAATTAAAATTATTATATTATGAGATGTTCTAAACAAGTTCTACACAATTCTTTCATGAAAATTGATGTAATTTTTATACATGTAATGGCGGTTACTGTTCGTGTATGTGGAATTAAATGTGCAATGTACTTTGAAATTAATTTACCAAATCTATTAAAATATCATTTTCATCTATTTTAGTATAAGCATGATGTATACACCTGTTCGTTCTATAAATAGTATTTTATTAATAGTATTTTATCAGTAAAACGTCTTGCAGATACTCTTTATACTACATAAATATAAGATACTAGAAATAATCTTCTTTTCAGGACCAAGGTGAAACTAACGTTATCTTTAAATATATATTCGTATATAACTGCAAAATATTTTTTAAGTGTCAAGTTAAATCAATATTTTCCTGTTTTTATGTGAGATAAGTAATAATGCGTTGTAATTCTTTTTTTTCTTTTTTTTTTTTTTTATGGGGGGGGGGGGGGATGTTTATTATGAAATAGTAATGTGAATGTCTTTTGAAAATTATTTTCTTACCTGGAGCAATTTGAAGCATGCTAATTTTGTTTAAAAAATAAATAAATAAATAAATAAATAAAATAAAGAATTTTCATAACAGACTATTTTTAAAATTTAAATAAGAAGAAAGTTTTGAAAAAAAGAAGAAATATTCAGAAAATTAATCGAACTTTTTGTTATAGTTTCAGACGGAAGAAAAAAAAAGATTATTTCCTATTAACAGCTATAAAATTATAATTATTATTTCATTATTTAGCATTTAGATACAAGGAAGTTAATTTGTTTAATCTTTAACTATCAGCTGAAAAAAAATATTACTACAAAGATAATTTTTCCATAAAATTTTTATCTATTTGAAATATTTCACTTACGTTTCTCTCTCAAAATTTTAAATGACAGTTAAAAGTAATAACTGTTATATATTTCCAAAAACTGATTATGTTTTAATGTAGATTAGCCATAAAAGTAATATATTTATTCCCAGGACAATATTCCATGTATAGCAGAGAAAACTCAACCTTTTCAATATCAGTTTTATCACTTTCCTTCACAGTTAACTTATAATTCGATAACTTTCAATTTTCAGCAAAAAGAGACGAGGAATCTTATTCATAAAATACTTCATTGTCATTTTACAATATGTATACCTAAGATACTCCTTTCGCTACTCTAATTTCGTGGATCGATAGATTTTCTAGTTAAAATTTTTAAAAATGTTAACAATTTATTATATCTGCTCCAAAAGTGATAAAATCTGCACACATCAATGTCTTTTAAAATAACGTCATTTTTTTAATTTTTTTTTTTTAATTTTTTTTTTTTTTTTTTGTTCCAAGACTTAGACTTTATATAGCAATCGAACTTTTCATTTTCAAACTTAAAAATTAACTGTCAAACTGATAAAATTTTTTTTACAAGAGCATAGAATTTATTTGACATTATTTTCTTATCATTATTTAAATGATGTCGTATATATTACGTTTAGTAAGTGTGAAAAAGGTCTCTTACAAACTTGTCAAAAATGATATTTCAATCCAAATTTAGGAGATATTGTTTTATACTAAAAGTGACGTATTTTCTTTGTATTCAAAAGTGTGTTTTTAATTAAAAAGATTTGAATTTTTTTGAAATTTTAGTTATTATTGAATTCTATATATTAAAAGTTTGAGTATATATTTTTTAAAAACCTATTTTTATCTCTGAAATTTAAAATTATTATATTATGAGATGTTCTAAAAAAGTCAAATGAAATACACAATTCTTTTATGAAAATTTATGTAATTTTTATGCATGTAATGGCGGTTACAGTTCGTTTATGTGGAATTAAGTGTACAATGGACTTTGAAATTAATTTACCAAATATATGAAAAGATCATTTTCATCTGTTTTAGTATAAGTATGATGTATACACCTGTATTCCCTATAAATAGTATTTTATTAATAGTATTTTATCAGTATTTTAAAAATTCTTTCAGTGTGCATTAATCGGGCATTTATAGCTATTATAGTTATATAAAACTTTTTTATTCTTCAAAACGGAATTTTTTAATAATTTCAGAGTTTTTAATTCTTTATGCGAAATTAGATATTTTATTTTTTTTTTTAACTTCTTGCAGATACTCTTTATCTATATTAATAAAATCAGAGTTTTGTCTGTAAATTTGTCGGAATCGAAAAATTTTGCGATATCTTCACGTTTCACACCCCATGAAAGCCGAAAATGACTTCAGAAAATTTTGCCTGTGTGTATGTGTGTGTGTGTCTGTGTGTGTGTCATCGTGTCCGAATGTCGCTTTTTTTGTCCGGGCATCACTTGAGAACGGCTGGACGGAATTCAACGACGCTTGGCAGGAATTTAGGTCTTCACCCAACTTAAAATTATATCTATCAACTTTTCAGAAATTCCTCCCCGTTCCCCCCTGGGGGGTAAAAGACTAAAACACGTTTGTCCGGGCATCACTCGAGAACGACTGGACGGAATTCAACGGCGCTTAGCAGAAACTTAGGTCTTCACCCAACTTGAAATTATATCTATAGAATTTTTCAAAATTATGATTAGTGTTTAAATTGTGGGTAAAAAACGCCTGCGCATGCGCCATAAATATTTTTTCACTAAAATGCTTTGAATGGAAAAATAAAATATAAAAATAATTTTTTAAGTTAAAGACTTTTGTATTCGCGTGATTCGCACTACAAATTATGAAAAGATTGAAATGAAGTGTTGCCATCTAATTTTCATACTTTAGTTAATTTTAAAAAATCTAATTGTCGTATCGAAAAACTGTTTACACCCCAGGATTCAGAAAAATCACCTCTTTCATTTGGTACTGAATTTGTAACGATAGGTCTGATATTTCTAATTTATTTTTCCCTTTATCCGTTTTTCCGTTGCCACTTAAATTTCATACTTTAGTTATTTTTTAAAAATCTAATTGTCGCATCGAAAAACTGTTTGAACCCCTGGATTCAGCAAAACCGCCCCTTTCTTTCGGTATCAAATTTATAAATATAGGTCTGATATTTCTAATTTATTTTACCCTTTTTCCGTTTTCAACCCAGATTCGATATGGAACAGCTTTAGTATTGGATACCTTTGGCAAAATTTGAAATTCGGAACCGAAGTAGCTCGGACGTTTCTGAGCCAAGATCTTTAATTGCACAATTGAGATAGCCAATTCAGTTCATCGCAGAAATGGCTTAAAACATTTAAAGTCACCAAATGGTTCCCATACTAAAGCTGTGCGTTTTGTATTTATTTATTTATAATATTTTCTATTAAAGACTTCTGTGGTCTCTAAATTTGGTGCGTAAATTGTTTGTTTGGATCCGACACTTATTGTAACTGGATTTCACGAAATTCGAAATTTCCCCCACCCCCCACCTTCTCGGAGTCGGAGGGCAATAAACGGTATAACTTTAGTATAACCCCACAGCTGAATTTGGCGATTTTTCTTTGGCGCCGTTTTGAAGGATAACGATGTCGTTCTGGACTGTTTGCGATATAATATGGCAGCCTAATATGTTGTTTATTTTGGATTTTTGATCTTATGATTTAGATTATGATTTTATGATTTAGATTATGATTTTATGATTTAGATTATGATTTTATCATTTATCATATATGATTTATGATTTTTAGATTTATGATTTAGCCATAAGCGCCAACAAAAAAAATCGCCAAATATCGTTGTGGGGTTATACTGAAGTTGTTCCCAATAAACATGTGTAAAAACATGTTTTCCCGTTTGAATTCGCTTTGAATTATCTTAGAATGGCGAATTATTGTGTGCGGATATTGATTAAGTGTACGCATTATGTACATTAGTGGGATTTTGCAAAACTTTGAACTCACCCGCTGAGGATGGGGAAGTAAGAAGTGTGTTCCGAAGGCACTGGGGACCCAGACTGGATATTGATTAAGTGTACGCATTATGTACATTAGTGTGATTTTGCAAAACTTCGAACTCACCGCTGAGGAAGGGGAAGTAAAAAGTTAGTAAGTTGTGCCGAAGACAGTGGAGACCCAGAGTCCTCACTTTGCGAGCGAGAAAACCTCTACCAATCACAGCGAGAACTTAGGTTATTAATAAATATATGGTATTTTGAGACTTCATTTAAGTTTAATGTCCAGCGAAGCGGGCAAAGCCTGCTAGTACTACATAAATATAAGATACTAGAAATAATCTTCTTTTCAGAACCAAGGCGAAACTTACGTTATCTTTAAATATTTATTCGTATATAACTGCAAAATATTTTTTAAGAATCAAGTTAAAACAATATTTTCCTCCTTTTATGTGAGATAGGTAATAATGCGTTGTAATTCATTTTTACTTTTTTTTATGGGGGGGGGGTGAAATGTTGATTATGAAATAGTAACGTGAATGTCTTTTGAAAATTATTTTTTTACCTGGAGCATTTTGAAGCATGCTAATTTTGTTTAAATTTAAATTTTGCTTATCGCAATTACAGTTAAATATAAGTTCTTGACCCTCTTTTAAATAAGTATCTATTTACACTGTGGAATATTATTGAAATTTAAAAGGAAATTCGTTGACATTGAAAAATGTTATTCAGAGACCACTGTATACATAAATACAGATACTTCAAGATTTTCTTCTTTACTAATAAAAAAAATGTAATGTAAGATCATAGATATATAAAATAATAGATATATAATGTTACGCATAAACTAGGCTGAAATGTATTAAAACTCTTTTTTTAAACGTATAAATCAATTTTATGTAAAAAAGAAAAGATGCAGTTGCCAGTCATTTTATATCATTACGGCATGTCATCTGCCCATTTATGCAACGTAAGCATAAATCATAAAAACTTTTTTATGTTGAAAAGTGCGTCATAATTTTAGCCATATAAGTCCTCCAGTTTTTAATGCGAAATATTATAATAATTTAGTATTCCCAATTATAGTATAATTCTTTAAGTATAAAAATTATTATAACATGATAAGTGAGAATTGTCAATGTAGTTTACTTATCACAACGTTTCTTTAAACACTTTTAGGAGAAAACATTTAAACCGTGTTTTCTCATTCGGACACAATCTTTACGAAAACACAAAAACTAATAAATTAAAAAATATTTAAACTTAAAACCTAATTATCGTTTGTTTACATGTAATACTAGGTAGATGAGAGGAGGGTATTATGGAATACCATTTACATTTCTTAAAATAACTGTACTTGTTTTTAATAAAAATTCCTCGAAATCATGATGAGTACATAGTGTAATTATTTGTAATAAATTGTCAATAAAAAAAAAAAAATCCAAAAAAAAATTTTTGTTGTTATAAAAAGTTTACTTTAATAAAAAGTTACAAATGGAGGTTAATATAAAACAGTCGGGTAATATGGAATAGATGGTTTAAACTATTTGAACCATAGTAAAACTAATTAGACTTCATAAAATCATCTTCGGAGAATTTTCTGTGACAGAAGATACATTCGGCATCTTTATTTTCTGTTTCTTTAGGATACATGAAGTCAATTTCAGATGATACTATGAAATACCTAGTATTCCATAATGCCCGACACGCCATCCTTAAAAATAAACTTTTAAAGTGACGGACAAAATATTTGCAGCTAAAAAACGACCAACGTATAACAAAATACAATTCTTTGAGCATACATTATGCTTAACATCAAAGTTTAAACCTCATATGTACTAGTAAGTTTAAATGTTTGAAAACGTACCTGCAAAAACTCTTGAAAATCACAAAACATAGTTTGTTCTATAGAGAATGGTACGACAACAACAACCAGTCGCTTCTTACTATATTGCTTCATGGGAAAACCTCCTTGAATAATTCACGGTATTTTGGCGAGATAGCAGCACCTATCAGAGCCGAAACATCGGTATTCCATATTTCCCGACTATTCCATAATACCCATCTCTCATCTACTAGGAAAATATGTAGACATATTATATTTATGTTCAGTTAAAAAAAAAAAAAAAAAAAAAAAAAACACTAACTTTTTTTTTTTTTTTCCCTGGGATTTATACGGATATTTTATCGTTATTAAGAAAATAATCTTAATCTACAATCACTATTGTTATCATATTACTTCATACAAAACTTGTTGTAAATTAAAATTTTTAAATGAGCTGTCAGAAGTGATGAAAGGTAACAAATTTGTTGTAAACTCCCGAAAATGATAATAAAATGTTAAAGTGATGTCAAAAATCAAATAAACTTACTTGTTTAATGAGAAATTGTCTATGATAAGAAACTTGTTACATTGTTTCTTAGCATAATAAAGTTTTGAAACTTAGGAATTGCATAATGTAACTAGTGGAGAGGCTGTAGACAAATCAGAGAAAAATCATGTGTAGTACTTTTAAACCTGCTTTTTTTTTTTTTTTTATGTTATGTAAGGTGGTCGTTCCCAATTCTAGGAAATCAAGCAAGAATCTCTTCTAATGAAAAGTATTCATAATATTACTAATATTCATTACATTTTTTCACCATCTAGCAATGTAATGGCAAGAAATTCTCGATTATTTCGTCTATCCAAGTTATTTGTTAACCTTCATGTATAATTCGGAAAGCTATCTTTCTATTTTAAAGATTCAGAATATGACTACTTATTAATTCTAGATGAAAGCGTCAGATTTTTTTTTTCCCCTCGGTGTATCATTCCTGCAAAATATACACTCAAATTTCAAAAGTTTGTTCATGAACTCTGTTAGTAAAGTATTCCTAACAAGAATATACTCTATAACAAAAAAAGTGACGCACCAAGAAGGAGTAATGTAAACTGGACACAAATTGACACACATACAAGTTTTGATGGAATCAAGCTCCAATTCATCATTATCGTTGATCCTACGTGCAACTGGTTTCAGTGACTTCAAATACACTTAATAGGCGGCTCAGTGGGGTTGAGCTCAGTCCCCAGATCTCTCTTCCACTAAGGATGTTTGGAGCATCATAAAAAGGGTCCTACAACCAGCTCGGGATTTTACCAATCTAACGCAACAATTGGACAGAATTTGGCCAATACTTCACAGGAGCACATCTCCCATCTCTATCAATTAATACCAAGCCGAATAACTGCGTACATAAAGGCCAGAAGTGGACCAACGCGTTATTGACTTCTTTACTTTGTGAGGCCCTTTCACTTGATTAAATCATTCAAATCTTATGAAACTGTAATCAATTGTTTTTCTTCACATGTACACCACATCTATTAATTTTTGTCCCATTCGGACCACCCATTCCACCCCATCTAACAATTTTTGTCCCCACTTCTTCTTGGTGCGTCGTTTTTTTTTTTTTTTTTTTTTTTTTTTTTCTTTGTTATAGAATGTATTTACATTCTAATCACCTACAAACTATTATTACAATGGACTTCTAACTATTATTATAACGTATTTGTGTATTTGAATCATGTTCGAATGATGGATTCTTTATTTATTTATTTATTTATTTGTGGGTGTGTGATGATATTTTTTCTGAAAAACCAAACAATAAATGAAATAATTGACGCTGATGAAATTTCTGTGTGTCAAGAAAGCGTACAACGCAGGAAAAATCTTATTTAACCCAGTATTGTCAGACGATATTTTAAAGTACCATTAGATTGAAAATTGAATGAAATGCATTGTGACGTCAGAATGCTTACGTACTTAAAAATATCAAATCTGTATAGTCTTCTTTGTTCTCACTAGGTGGCATTAGTGGTTTCATGAAATTCGTTCAAGGTGGTATTTTTTAGCTTCTTTTCTTTATTTACAAAAGCAGTTGTAAAAACTCATCTTCTGTGTTTGAATTGATTTATATGTTATCTCGAAATTTGAAGATAAGCCACAAATGCATTTTTTGTCGGTTGGTAATTATGATAATTTTCCAACTAAAATGTATTATGTATATTCTCTACTACCTGTTCTAATTAATTTTACTTGTAAGTACTGTTTGGTTTTAAGGAATGATAATTGAAGGCAAAATTTGTTTTGTAAATATTTATGATTGAATTTTAAACCTTTAATAATAATAATAATAATGTTACGTGTATTTATAAATAAAAATTATTTTATATATTTAGATTTAAATTTTTAACAATACTAATTTATTTTACAGTGTCGAGACAGATTATCAGATAAAAGATCAAGAACATATCTTTTTGAAATGGGAAAAAAAAAATCTGGAGTGACTCCACTCGACTTTCCGAACATTGAGTAATTAACAGTTTTGTAGATAAAGTAAAGAAAGAGGAGTTGTTAAACAAACAAAAGAGAGAAAACCATAATAGAGTGTAAGTATTTTTCTCCCTATATTACACGATGTTTAGTTTTATTTAACGCTACTGAACTTTGAGCCTTTAGATCATAATGATAAAGAATTTTTCGTTGTGTCCCTATAAAAATCTATAAATGCTAGATTCACGAAAATGCTTATATTTAGTGCAACAATGATTTATAATATTCATATAAATTTTCAGCTCAATTGAATAAGGCGTTTAGATGCTATCGCACTTTTAAAGTTTGGTCCCATAGGCCATAATGATAAAGAATTTTTCTCTGTGTTCCTGTAAAAAAACTGTAAGGGCTAAATTCACCAAAATCTGTACAGTTGGTGCAAGTGTGGCCTTTAACATGTGTACAATTTTTTTTCTCAGATTAATAAGGCGTTTAGACGGTATCACACTTTTAAAAATTTGGCCCCATAGGCAATACTGATAAAGAATTTTTCTTTGTGCCCCTGTAAAAAAACTATAAGTGCTAAATTCACCAAAATGTATACAGGTCGTGCAACTGTGACCTATAATATGTGTACAAATTTTTTGCTCAAATTAATAAAGCATTTAGACGCCATCGCACTTTTAAAAATTTGGCCCCATAGACCATAATGATAAAAAAATTTTCCTGGTGTCCCTGTAAAAAAATGTAAGTGCTAGATTCGCAAAAATCTATAGGTTTCGTAATATGGTGACTTACAATATACGTACCAACTTTCAGCTTATTCGAACAAAGCGTTTAGACGCTAGCGTGTTCACTCACAGACATACACACACACATACATCATCATAAAAATAGTCGAAACGGACTCGGGACCTCGAAACGTATAGAAACATCAAAATCTCAAATTCGGATTTTTGACATGATTACAATACTTTCCTCACTATAGTGTTCGGAAAGTAAACAATAGATGTATTCATTTATTATCAAATAACCACGGACATGAATCCTGCTCAATTAAGAAAACACTGATTGATGGTAGTAATTTGGATATACATGCTGCTAAAATTGTAGAAATATACAGTGACCAAATGAGAACCATTGGTAAAGGTCATATGCTGCGCTCTTTATGCAACAGACACAGAAAATCAAAGAAATACTGACACCTTTTGTTTTATGCAATGATAGAAATGGCTCTGATTAACTCTTATGTTGCGCGTAAAGAGATAATTGAGCTAAAACGTGTACTGAAATAGAAAAGGAGAGTTACTCAGGGACGATGAAACTCTGCACAAATAAAACTTGCTAACTATGGATATAATAGAATTTTTATTAAAATCACACAATCAACTGTGGAAGAAAATCATATTTATTGAAATTTTTTATTTTTCCGACTGAGTGAAAATAATGCCTGGACCGGGAGTCGAACCCCGGATCTTTGACTTACAAGGTCAAGGCTCTACCAATTGAGCTATCCAGGCCGACAACCAGTCGGCATTACTCACTCAAACAACCTTTCAACCTTTTGGTAGAAACATCTGGTCTATCATGTAGATAGCTCGACAGAAATAAGCCGCAGGTAATGGAAAACACCATTAAACAATGGGAGAAAGAAATAGAATTTTCATTAAAATCACACAATCACATGTGGAAGAAAATCATATTTATTGAATTTTTTTTTATTTTTCAGACTGCGTGAAAATAATTAATGTAATAATTAATGCCGACTGGTTGTCGGCATGGATAGCTCAATTGGTAGAGCATTGACCTTGTAAGTCAAAGATCCGGGGTTTGACTCCCGGTCCAGGCATTATTTTCATTCAGTCGTAAAAATAAAAAAATAAATAAATATGGACATAATGCTTCACTACAATTTAGAAGCCATGAGATGAGGGGAAAATACTTTTCCATGTCAAATGAAATTACTCTCCAAAAACAGGAGCTGTCGAAAGTCAACATTTGTTAGTACTTGAAGTCAGAATAAATTTTTCTCCAAAAATGGCATTCAAGGCAAAGTACATTATGAATGTACATTGAGTAACATGATTTTGTAATGATAATAATTAAATGGCTTTCATCAGTATCATCAATGTTAGATAAACTATGAATAAGATTAAAAATAAATTAAAATCTTTAAGTTCTGATCTTTTTCCGACCTTAGTGTACCGATGTTACTTGAAATTTTCTTCTGATTTAATTGACATTAACTATTATAATAATGAAATAACAGCAAATTTTATGGCTTTTATCTTTAAATTTAAATAATAAGACAAAAACTTGAAATAGATTTCCTACGAAACTCGTGATGCAGTAGATATAATATTAATGAAACTAACATACGCTAAAATAGTATATTTTACATGCACGTGAGGAATGACAAAGGCGTAGAAAAAGCTACTAAACAACCATATAAAATTTCACATATTTATTAATTATTTTTGGTGTTGTTTTTAAATAATTATGAAAAAAACCTGCTATATATAATTTAAATATATATATATATATATACTATATATACATATATATATATATATATATATATATATATATATGAAACATATTGGGGTGGACATCGGCATTTCCAATTGTTTTTGGGGTTTCACTTGCGAAACTCACAAGTCCTATAAGCTTTTGTAATAAGAATGGGTTGGTATTTCCGGGTGTAGATTTCTTGGAATTAATGAGAAGTCTTTTTGACGTTAATTATAATCCTTTATTTACGATATTTCTAATTTTTAAAATGGATTTTTAATTATTTAAATTGAGTTATTTTTATTCATTTCATACACACACACACACACACACACACATATATATATATATACATTCGAACCTCGTTAACGTAAGACCTAAGGGAAAATTTGTCCATGTTATGAGGAGTTCATGTTATCAGTAATTACACTGTTAAAAATTTTAACTGAAAACTACTGGTAATCATTTATCAGTCATGTAAAATTACAAAGAAAAATAAACGGATAGGTTAAAAAATAAATTTTCTATATTTATTTGACTAATATTAATTTATATAGTTATTGGCAATAATATATTCGTGACTTTGCTAAAGTACAATCATTCATTTTTAATTTTTATTTAGAAATTAAAAAATAAAAATTAAAAATTAAAAATAGATAAAAATACAGATGAAATATTGAAAATCTCGATTACTTATTCTTAACTAAGTATTATTGTAAATGTACAAAGACTTCGTATAATTATTACAGTAAATTTACTGAGATTTTTTGAAGTGTAATCTTCATATGTCTAAACTAATTTTCATTTTGACAGGGATTGCGAAAACAGTTCATATTAAAAGTAATTCACTTTAACGAGGCTCGACTGTATATACAGGGTGTTTCAGTGAACCGTTTCAAAACTTCTAAGAGGGGTAGGGTACATCCTGACAACTCGAAATCATATAGTAATGTGGGGTCGGAAATTCTTTCCTGAAGCGGTGTTGTACACAGAAGCTGCCAGAGAAATTCGAGATATGCCTGGAGTATTCCAGAATGTTCGGATGGCCATGCGTCGGAGATGTGAGGCGTGCATTGTAGCCCGTGGAAGAAACCTCGAACACTTACTTTAATCCATGTACCTTTTGCTTCTTTTCATGTATTATTAAAACGATTTCTCACTTACGCTCTCTTTTCTTTATGGTGCTTCTGTGTACAACACAGCTTCAGGAAAGCATTTCCGACCCCACATTGCTATATGATTTCGAGTTGTCAGGATGTACCCTACCCCTCTTAGAAGTTCTGAAACGGTTCACGGAAACACCCTGTATATATATATATAAATTTTATTAATACGTTTTTATTTGGTTAAGTTTTATTTACAATACATTTCAGATTCCTCAATTGTTGCATAAGTCTGGAAAAGGAATTAAAGTGGTTATAATAAATTCATTTCCTCTAAAATGGATTTAGAAATAATATATCCTTCATGTAACTAAAAAAAAAATCTATTTTTAATGAATTCTAATGAAAGTATGTCATAAAAATCTATTTTGACTAATCTTGTTTTAAGAAATAAATTGTTTTTATCTGTATAAAAGAAAAAACTTTCGTTAAAGTTTGCATTTTTGTGATGAGTAAAGATTTTATATTTTTTCAAAATAAAATCTCGATTTAACATCGGGAAATATTTAGCATTTGGCTGAATACTGTATGTATTTTTCTTTTTTTTTTTTTTTAACAGTGTATAACTGGACAAATACCAAATGTTATTAATTTAACTCGTGTCTACGAAAAAAATAGTTGAAACTAGTTTTAACCATAACTCAACAATTTCCACTTTTTACAATATGTCAAATAAGCTTATATGTTTTTTAACTATCGAACCACAACTTTTATACATCTTTAAATCATAAATGCCAATTAAGATATTTCTATAGAAAAGTTAAAAGTATCGAGTTGTCAACATTATTAAGAAACTCAATATCCACTTTTTTCTGCTTATTAATCATATAAATTATTATAACCATTCATTTGTATTTGAAAATCCTGTAATGTGTTGTCAAAGAAGAAAATAAAATAATAATATTGTAATAATCTCTTGGAAATAATAAGTGTGCTTTTCAAAATTTCATAAGATGATGGCATAATCTCTAAATATTGCTGTCGAGTAACTTTTTAGAAGTTTTCTTTAGTGCTTTAAATCTCATTGAATCAGGAGTAATGCAAAAAAGTCCTTATAAAATAAAAAATTTATATATGATGATCATAAATGTAAGAAGTATTCAATAAAATAAAGTATTGAAACAATTTTCAGTAGGAAGTGTGTGCAACATCTTTTGTTTATAAAAATGTGCGAATAATATTGTTTCTGGGCAAAGCTTAAAAGTATTGAAGTATCACAATTTTTTATGAAACATACTACCAACTGTTTTCCTGGTTGGAATACATTTTCTTGTTTTAAAGATCTGTATTTTTCTAAAAATCTTTCCGTAAATCATCACAAAATAAAAGGTTTTAATATTTCTAGACAATGACAAAAAATATTTCAATGTTATGTTAAAACTGAAACGTAAATTGTCACATATTCATAACAGATTTTGTATCGTTAACTTGACAACATTTGATGCAAATTGGAAAACACGAGCAGCTCATGGAAAGTCGGAAGTGTGATGGTAATTGTATATTTTAAAAACATCTCTACATTTACCTTACTTTTTTTTTTTTTTTTTTTTTTTTTTTTTATGAATTCCCATTTAGATGCCATTTCGTGTACTGCTAAACAGTTCAAGAGAAAACTACTAGGAATCATTTATATTAAGTCTTTCCCAAGCGGCATCATAACCATAATCTTATCCATACGACATCCATAGGATGTCCTACGGATGAAAAGACATCCATGGACATCCTATAGACATCTTCAGGATGTATTATGGACAAGTGTGCCGTTTGGGTACATTAAATTACAACTAAGCTCGTTTTACGACAAAGAAAGGCGCTTTTGTGTGCATCGTTCATTCGCTGGATTTCTTATTTTGAAGTACAGAAACCTTGACAAACTGTAATTGAAGACCTTTTTTGTGAATAATTGGATTAAGTAAATCAATATTTGATTGATTGCCTGCCGTTTGTCAACAGAAAAGTATTTACTCTTCAAAACGAATGCAAGACCGCACTACGCAAGACGAACCCTGAAGAATTGGGGTGGAAGGTAATGTCTCACCTACTCACTTGATATTGCGGAATTGGATTTCCATTTATTACAATCACTACATTTTTTAAGAGGCAAAAAATTCGAATATTTGGATGATATCCAAAATGCGATCTCCAGGTTTTTTGCTCAAAAAACAATAGATTTTAAAAGATCCTGCATTGAAAATATGCACACTAGTTGACAAAGAGTTGATGATAACAAAGTTAATTACAGGACTGATTGAAGGTAAAAACTTGTTAAAAATTTATATGTGTGAATTTATTGTGTGAATATATATATATATATATATATATATATATATATATATGAGTATATAATATTTGCGCCCTAAATAAGTAGTAAGTCAATTTTAGGTCTCGCAAGCGGATTTCTAAAGAAAACTACTCCATTTATTTTCTTCAGAATTTCGATATAAATTTCTTTTTAGATGTCCTTTCGTATGCAGTAATAGGCTAATTCAGGAAATTTGATAAGCTTCCTAAGTAACCATGTGTATTTTAAATCACGCAAGTAGATTGCTTAAAAATTGACTTTACAGTTATTGTATATTCGCCGTTTAAAAATATATGAATTGACTACTAATTAGGACGAGAAGCCATTCTTTCAGTTATACACATTTCTTAATGAGCGACCAATAAACAATTACACTTAACATACAATATATCTCTTACGGTTACATTTTAAAGACTGACTCTATTTTAGCAAGAACCAACGTATAGTAGGTTATAGAGATCTTACATTGATTGTTACATTTCACAGGTACTCGTGTTTTTTGTGACACCATTATATTAATAGCCAATAGGTTATCACTCGGAATACGTTGATGTACTTGTAGAAATACCACAGCTTTCCTTCACTTAATTTCTTGAATCTTACTTGTCTTTTCTAGCTCTGGTGGATCTTCTTAAAACCTGTTGAGAAAGAGACATATTAGAGTTATTAAAATTTGAAAGTTCATATTTTAAATCATGACCAGGCATACACTTGGGATTAAGATCTATAGGAATTGTCATATCATTTTTATTAGGCTTTCTAGTCATGTATGATGTCGTGTGTTACAGCATTTGGTGTACATGTAAGCGTTTAGCACCAGATGTATTTTCTCTAAAGTCAGCCTATTCCGGATCTGGTGTCATGAAAGGCTTTTCACCAGACGAAATTTCTCAATTATACTATGGATGCAGATTCATGTTCTCTAGAATCATGAGATTATTTACGCCGAAGATCATCCTTTTCTCGCATTTCCTAGGTTTTGTATCTTCTACCAATTGTACTTTGGAGCCAACATTTGTCATTCGATTGATGTGTCTTTTCCAAAAATGTGAACCTACTTGACCTATTTTCCTCCTGATGTATAGTTGCGTAAAGCAACTTTTTTATTTACTTCGAGTTCTCATACTATTTTAGTGTTTAATGCGTTTTTATGCTGCTTATTTTCAACGTAATTTTTTACATTAAGTAAAAGCAAATCTAGTTATAAAATAGCATCACAGAACTAGCGTTTAAAATGGTTCTGAGATTTTGATTTTGTGTGTGTAAGTGTGCGTTTGCTTATGCAAACTTTCGTAGTTATTTAAGCGCAAATCTAGTTTGATCTAATCGCGGGATGGTGCAATTAAGGTGTGAATTATATGTTTTATTTGCAAAAAAATATTGAACTGTTCTGGTGTGAATTGTGGCTTATTATCAGATACAAAGAACATGAGTTAGCCATATCTATCAAATGAGATGAAAGATAATTTATTTATAGATATTTAAATTGTTTGTTGCAGGTCACTGGCACCTGTATTTTGTGTGACGTCATTTTATCAATAGCCAATAGGCTATCATTCAGGATACGTTGATGTAAAAGCACCAACAAAAGATTTTTTTTAAACTTGCTGTAGTAACTCCCTTTCTGATGTACTTTCGTTTGAATTAGTTGATTTCCATTGTGAAGATTAATGTGCAAAGTTTCTATGGAATTCTGACGTGGAAAAGGAAGAAGGTTTACCAAAGGCCTCTTTAACGACATTTTTCACTTATGCTGCATAAGCTTCTTTTTTAGAAATTTCTTGCATAAATGCATTACTTACTTATAACAGGAAAAATAATAGGTGACTTGATTAAGAACAAAATTTTTAGATTTCCAAAATTTTTGTTTAAAAAGCAGATTTAACGATTTTTTTAAACTTGCTCTATAACAGAAAAATCGTGCGCATTTGAGTATTCAAATGTCCATTACCTGCGCATTTGAAGCTGTTTGAAGAGTTATTTTTTCGAGTAGGAAAATTATTCAATTAGCATTTTTCGTAATACAGTCATGAATAAAAACAGATAATTAATTTACGAATACTAATTGTAGTTACAGACTCTAAAATTAAGAACACTAGACAAAAATAGCCAAAAAGTGTCCTTAAATTGCTCGATTACCCTACTGTGAAATTTGTTTAAAGAAACTAAAAAAGTTTTCATTTTTTTTAATCTGTCAATAATTACATGTATGTAAACAAATATTTTTTTCTTGCATATTGTATAATATTATACTGTCTTTACATTCGTCTTCTTTATCTGTAAATTTAAATCTGACGAATATTTTACTTTTTTTTTTATTTAAATTGTATTTTGTAGTAACATATATTTTTATTTAGATAATTAGTTATACGAAAACAGAGCATTATCAAATTAGACACACTACCTGAATACATATAATGAAACCGTAAGAAATCTGTTTTATGAAAACCAAACATTCAAGTAAGATTCTTTGTTATTTAATATACTTAAGAATTCTATGTTATTTTTAACTTGAAGAATGTTTTCTTTAAGGCTGTATTGATTATACTGCGTGGGAATCAATGCCACTTTTTTATTTCTTTGTAATGACGAATCAGTGATTATTAAATTTGTGCTAAAGAAGCAAGTGCATAATTTAATTAAACGTGTCAAATACTCTTAATTACACCCTGGAGAACACTACAAAAATATAGAAGAGAAAACGTTGAAAGAATAATAATTCTAACAAAATCGATGCAGTAAGTGATGTTAGAAGTAAATTTTTCTCTCCTGGTGCGATTACTCTACTTTTATATTTGTCCTTTTGTAAATTTTTCTTCTAAAAAGACAAAATAAGATTTAATTGTATGTGTTTTTTGACTTGTCATTAATTACATATTTGTGGGCGCAAAAGTTTTATTCATATATATTGTACAGTATTATACTGTTTTAGCTGTCATCTTTTTCATTTGATTGTAAATATTGATGTGCTACATATTTTACATATTTTCTTTTTAAATTAAATTGTATTTTGTAATAACATATAATATTTTTGTTCACTTAATTAGTAATACAGATAATGTATCACCAATTTAAACACAACGCCTGTTTTCTTATTAAAATGTATAAGGAATCCGTGTTGTTAAATGAAGAATTTAAATAACATTCTTTGTAATTCAATATGATGACAAGTTT
Source organism: Salticus scenicus (assembly GCA_963930645.1). Taxonomy (NCBI): domain Eukaryota; kingdom Metazoa; phylum Arthropoda; class Arachnida; order Araneae; family Salticidae; genus Salticus; species Salticus scenicus. The sequence goes on from OZ005658.1 coordinate 180,905,993, forward strand.
GTATGTTGTTTTGAACTCGAAGAACATTTCCCTTAAGGCTGTGTTGATTGTACTGTGTGGGAATTAAGAGACCTTTTATTCCTTTGTGATACGGAACAAGTGATTATTAAATTTTCACTAAAGAAACTAGCCTACAATTTAATTAAAAATGTTTACTACTCTTAATTGCACCGCGCAGAATCCTGCAAAAAAGTAAAGAGAAAACATTGTTTGAGAGAATAATATTTCTAACAAAGTGTATACAATAAGTGACGTTATAAGTGAATAGTTTATGCGCTAAAAAAGTACATTTAAAATAAATGATTATTTTTTCCCATGGACAATAGTAAAAAATTTAAAAGCTTACTCATATAAAAGCTTACACTTCAAACAAATATTTAAAAAATTAAATATATTAGGTTAGTCCTAGAAAGTATGTATTTAGGAAATGATTCCTGTGGTTTGTGATACATTTTTTTACAGATTTGAAATTTTTAAAATGCATTTTCACAGTTAGCATTTGTTCATGAATTGATGTTGATGATCTTGAAAATGCCAAAACATCTGCAGAAAAGACTTTAATATTTTTTGTATATTCATTAGAAACGTCTTTAAAGAATTAGGCGCCAAGACCATTACGTGCCTTAATGAAGCTTTGTAACGCATTTTTAAAGAAACATGTGCTATTTTAACGCGAAAACAAGCAAGAAATGCAAAAAATTAACATTTTATAACCTGATTAAACCTCTTTAAAAGAGTTTACATAAGGTTATATATTATTATTTAGATATTCGCAACAACATATACGACTCTATGCACCATAATTAATATTATATCCTTTATTTACGTCTAAAATTGTTACAGTATGTACTTATTAAGCATTTACAACTATACTACATTTACAGAAAAAGGGAATTTTTCAGATCTGAAAATTAACAATATTATAGTTTGAAATGCTTTATGGGAAATTCAGTATTTTTAGTTTTATTGAAACTCTTTATAGATACATTTTATTTATGCGTTAATATAAGTTACTAGAAATAATCTGCTTTTCAGGTCATTAAAGTTGGAAAATTCAAAGTTAACATAGATCGATTCGATTTTATTGCTAAATGTTTTTAAAAATCAAGTTAAATGCATTTTTAAGCTTTTTTTTTTTTTTTTACAAGATATGATAAATTTCCTAGTAAATTTTACTTTTAAGTGTGAAATGATAATTGTAGAAGTATAGCGGTATTACTAATATTAAGACGCGTATTCACCTGGAGCATTTTGAATTATGCTAAATTTTTTAACTTAAATTTTAGTCTTCTTACATACTGGTAAAATTATATTGTCAGAACTTTATATATAAGTATACATTTACACTGTGAAATATTGTTGAAATTTAAAAGGAAATTCACTGATATTTAAAAATGTTAGTTTTGAGTTTTCTCTATAGCCTTTACGATCAAAAATAAAACGTTTGTAAACTATCAACAATAATTTAATATATCCAGACCAATTGTTTCTAGCCAAAATAATAAAACAGGAAACTTTTTTATGCAAAACTTTTCATTGCTGCTTTTACGCTATATACGTGCCTACTCTAATAGTCGCTTAAGACGCCTTGCATAGTCATTTCTATACAAAATAATTATCCCAGGACTTCAACATTTAGAGTGCTTTCCTATAAAGCATTTATTCAGATTAAAGAAAAATTTTAATGCTGATTTAGATGACATTGCCAAAATCAAGATACACATTCGATGCCAATAATCTCTAATAGAAAAAAGATAATGTAAAAAAAAAAAAAAAAAAAAAAAAAAAAAAAAGGAAATTAAAGGGGACTAATGTGCAAGTTGTACCTGACGGGACTAAAGTGAAAGTTGTACCTCAAGGGACTAATGTGAAAGTTGTACCTCACGGGACTAATGTGCAAGTTGCACCGAACGAACAAACTATTTCTTTCAACGAAAATGCCTACTAACCCTGGACGATAGGTCTAATATATCGTATCATATTATGTATCGTATTTATCGTAATATAACTCAATACTTATTTCGCTTCCTTCTTCGACTCGTTTTAATACGCATTTTTTATATGCATGAGCAGCCCCCGAAAAACAAAAACATTAAATCATTAAATTCATTTTTTTACTTATTTTTATTTCATATTATTTCACGCGCACTTTTTATTTCCTAATTCAAAATTATTTAAAAAAACTTTTTCGATATCGCTTGTAACGATACTGATTATTATTAATTTTCTTTTGTTTTTCTTTCAATAATAATAATAAAAAGATTTTGATGAAATTCTGTCAAAAGCAGAATTTAGTTTAGGACGGAGGACTATTAGTTTTTTTTTTTTTTTTTTTTTTTTTTTTCAAATTATAACATCGCTTTCAAATTATTCAATTATATTTTCGATAAATTTTAGATTTCGACAAATGTCCAACTATCGAAATCGACGACGCAAAAATCCCAGATTGAGACTAATAGGCCCTCAGTCCTATAAAAAAAGTAGATTGATTTTGAAATTCTGAATTCTTAAACTTTTAATACCAATAAATAACTAGGAGATTTTACTATGCGAACAAAAATCATTCATAGAATAAAGTGCATTGTAATGTATAAGGACGAAAGACAACAAATTGAGTAAGTAAATTTATTAAAATTACTTGATATAAAAACTTTCTAAGAGGTTGAGCTTTATATAATAATTCTGTAGTCGTAGATTATTTTTTGAATAAAATACCTGACACAGCGTGAAAAATATATTATGCAATAAATTTTAAATTCTGATTACGTTAAGAAAATTGACTAGAAAGTATATGATATTTTAAATAAAAGGTGTTAGTTTCATGAAAAATTGAACTTAAAACTTTTCAAAAAATTGTAGGTAAATTATATCCTATTATAAAAGGATTTATAAATTACGAATACTGAATCTTAAATGAAATATAGTTATTTATATCATACTTTTTTCTTTTCATATTTTTATGTATATTCCTGTAACAGCCAAAAATTTACTGTATACTCATTAGCAATTTACTTTCTATTGTTTTTTATAGTGCAGTTGTAAAACTTTTAATAAAATTAAAATGTACATAATATGCTATTCTTATAATTTACAAAATTATTTGCAAGTTTTATAGTTTACAAAGCATTAATAAAAGCCAATAACAGTGAGTAACAGTTTCTGTTCTTGGCACAGGTAGGTTAAAGGGGCCAGTATGAGACCCAGAACGCACTCGTTAGTCTATAGATTTTAAATTCTCTGTAGTTTTTGCCGAAACTTGCTTGAATACGGACTAATACTTCTTAGGAAGACCAATCACATTAAACATCAAGTCCAGAAAGAGGTATCAATAGTAGACAATCGGCTTTATATCTTACAACACAACCATCATAAATACAAATAAAAGCATATTTCATGGAAATAACTAATTAGATTACCTTTTATTACTGTAAACATGATACAAATTGTTTATGCGGAATATACATTTTATTTATTGAAATGAATATCCAATTCTGATATAATAGTTCTGAAGTAGAACGAAATATAAGAACGAAAATTCACGAGGTTTAAGTGTATTACAATACTTTACACTTATACTTACTTTTTTACATAATTTTGACATTTTATCTATAATAACCTCTTTATGACGCACTAAATTGTATTTGGCTGATTTCTTTAGAAATCTACCTATTACAGTCCTTTCGTTTATCTGTCTATCTATCCATCTATATGTAATGAAAATTTTGTCATCAAGATAACTTCCGAAATAATACTCTAAACCTAACCAAATTTGGACAGCGAACTCATAAAAATCTTGGATGAGATCGTTAACTAAGTTGCACTGCTATTTTGTTTTCAAGCGGCAGCCACATGAAAATTTCAAATCCACATTAAAAAAGCGTATTTAAAGCCGGATTTTCTTGAATTTTGATCTATACGTAGACCATATAAGGGTCTCTACCAAGTTTAATAATGAACATTATTCGCAATTTTAACAGAGGGACAGATATCCTAAATGAAGCTGAGTCATTGATAATTTATCATCAAGATAACTTTCGAAAAAAATACTCCAAATCGAAACAATTTTGTACAACGAACTTATCTCATAAATATCTTGGATGAGTTCGTTAACCAAATTGCTCCGCTATTTTATTTTCAATTAGAGGCCATTTGAAATTTTCAAATCTACATTGCAAAAATCGTATTTAAAATCAATTTTGCTTGAATTTTGATGTATAGATAGAACATACAAGGGTCTCAACAAAGTTTGTTAATGAACTTTATCCGCCATGTCTAAAGTACATCGAATTAAGCGGGGCCATTTGAAGTCAAGCTACCACTTGAAAATTTTCCATCATCATATCTTTTGATATACTGAATCATTTTGAACCAAAGTTTAGCACTGAATTTATCATACAAAAAACTTGAATGTGTTCACTGAGCAACATGTTCCGACATTATATTACCAAGTTGCTGCCATACGAAAATGTGCCGTCACGATTACATATGAAATATTAAACTGATTAAAACCAAAGTGGACATTGAACTTATGCTTTAAGTTTCTTGGATGAGTTCGTTGGGCAACTTGTTCCGCCATTTTATTTCTAACTGGCGATCATTTTATAATTTGTCATTATCATAACCTTTGTAATACTGAATCAATTGTAATCAAATTTGCGCAGTGGACTTATCGTTCAAATATCTTAGATAAATTTGCTGGGAAACTCACTCCGGCCTTTCCTTATCAAGTGGTGGTAACTTGAAATCATGGTGCCACTTGAAAATTTCTTATCACGATAACTTTCGAAATACTGAACCATTTCGAACTAAAGTTGGACAGTGAACTTATCATATAAATATCCTGGATGATTTCGCTGGGTAAGGTGTTCCCCCATTTTGTATTCAATATATGGCCAATTAAATTCAGGCTGCCACTTTTAAATTTTGACATCAAAATAACATTTGAAATACTGAACTAATTTGAATGAAATTTGGACAATGAACTTTTGCTTTAAATATTTTCAATAATTTAGCTGGGCAGCTTACTCAGTCATTTTGTTTTCGAATGGTGTCCACTTGAAAATTTATCCTCCCGATAACCTTTGAAATGCGTAATCAACTCGAACCTAAGTTGGGCAGTGTAGTTATCATTCAAATATCTCAAAGGATTTTGCTGGACAAGTTGCTCAACAATTTTATTTTCATGTTACGGCCACTTGGACACTGCCACCTGTGTGTCCTTGATCACCCGACACCACGCGTTAAAACGGAAATCTAGTTTTGTACAATCAATGTACGTCACATCAGCAATGAAGCAATTTGAAGTTCTTGCAGTATTGTTGACAAAAGTGTCATATAAATTTTGTCCTTAATGTAATTCTACAGTAATAGATTACCCTGTGTTGATTTTAGCGTCCTTGGAAGGCCATGACAACAGAGGAATTTGATGCTATAAACCAGCCACAACGGCAGCTTTTTAAATTTAGTCTAAATGACCATCATTTTATGCATTACCCGTCCTTTGTACTAATGTTTATCGATAAACAGTGCTTTTAAAACCTGTTGAATCATTTTAGGCTGACCGTGTATGCTAATGTGTTTACGAAACAATCCAAATTAATTCCGTTTTCTCTGCTTTATGCACAAATGTGTTTTGTAAATTCTATTTAACAAAGTCCATAAATAAAGTATATTATAATTAAAAACAAAAAAATATTTTATTTGCGAGACAAAACTTTAGTTAAAATACATTTAAAAACAAAATATACATTTAAAATTAAGACATTTCGAAAATCGTCCAGGTTTACTCATCATTATCAATACAACATAATTTGTACGGATTACATGCATACACAAGGAATTTCTGGTATGCTGCAGAAAGACAACTAGAGACAGGTTAGTGGTTGGTTAGTTTGTTTGTTGATTGGGTTTAATATCGCACTAGTACTGCGCAATGGGTAATTGGAGAGAGTATGGGACGCACTCTTACAGATGGTCTGGAGACATGCCATTACAAAATTGATCCTCTACGGAGGGGATATATCTCTCGCTTCGGTGACCCCCTGAGATACACGATGGATGGACACATGGAGGATATTGCGGCTACGAAGTGAACCAGCCACCACTAGGGTACACGATGGTCTTCGGCTGGTTAGAGTATCGAACTCGTAATCTTCCAATTACAAACTCGGTGCTCTACCGACCGGGCTACCGTGGCATGAGAAATGTTTATGAAAATAATTATCTATGAAGCAGTATATCTTGGAGAAACAACAAATGCTATGTAACCCAAATCTATATATCTTAATTTAACGGTATGTAATTAGAAACTTATTTAATTTTTTCCTTTGCATATTATTAGGTCGTTGCAAAAGTTCGTGCGAACGCGGATCATTTTATTGCCTCCAAAGACGAGAGCTTCTATCGCCGTGGTATATATTTGTTACCCGTAAAATGGGCAAAGGTTGTAGAAAGTAATGGAGAGTATTTTGATTAAAAATTGTCATTTGATTTGATGTATTTTTATGAAATGAAGCAATAAAATACCGCACGAATTTATGCAAAGACCTAATAGTTTAAATGTATATATATATATACAAATATATATGTATATATCATATATATATACATATATATATACAGTAACCGCCGATTAATAAAATCAGCCGCTTAATCTGATCAAATTACCAGGAACGGAATCAAATCAATGCAAAATAATTTTAAAACCGCCGTTTAATATAATCAGCATCGCCGGTTAATAAACTCAAAAAAATCTCTTCAGCAGCAAAATTGTCATTTATGCAAGCTAAGCAAATTTTTGTTTACACAGTGATTTTTTATTTTTGAAATAAAATAGAAAATAAAATACAGCAATCCCACCGATATCTCTCTATGTCGAAAATTTTATATTTACAATATTAAATTTTACATTTACAGCAATTAAACACGCCCCATCACTTGTCTTAGTAATAATTTTAAGGAATGTTTTCTTTAAAGCCCCGAAAATAAGTCACAAATTTGATTTGATTCGCAAGTGATTTTATTTTATAATGTTTATTTAAAAGACAATTTTTAGTTCTTATTCTGAAATAACTATGAAGCAAGAAGCTTGAATGGGGAGATTTTAAATTTAAAAGAAAAGCGTGAACTTTTATCAAAGTATTGATTATTTTCCTCAAAAGAAAGTGCACCAGAACTTTGAATGTGTTTAATTCACTTATTTTGAAGGAACAATCAAATAATTATCCGTTAAAAATTAATCACTATTGTTTATTAGTTCCATTATTTGGTATCTTTTGAAATTACGTTCCAAATTCAGGTAAATAATACATTTTCCTTGAGTGCAGGAACTTTCGCCGAATATAAAAATCAGCCGCTTAATAAAATCACTTTTGCTCAGAATGAATGTGATTTTAATAAGCTGCGGGTACTGTATATATATATATATAGCCATTGTTCAATGGAAATAACGCATAAGTATGCATATAAGGAGAACTATACGCATTTTATATCATGGGATTTAAGTATCAAATATGCATTATTATCTTCAATATACTTTAAATGAATATTATGGATTTCATTTTAAAAGATTCTCTGATATTTTATTAATATATATATGTATATAGATATAGGTATATATAATTTTCTGAGAAAATATTTTTATTATTACTGTTTCGTTTAGACACATATTTTTCAAGACTGCAAAAATGTTTTAAGTAATAAACGTTACAATTAATTCCAAAATACAATTAGTTTATAAATTAAACGCAAAATTATATAGGTATGCTTTTATATACAACATTTGCGTGTAAAACTGAAATTGTCATTAATTCTCATTTGATTGTATTTTACCATAATTCATGAAACAGTAGAAACTTGTCTGTGTCCGGATACTCACATGTCTGTACACAATGTTTCTTGTAGGCAGGATAAGGAAAATATGATTCATAATTTAAACTTGAGTTATGATAAATAAGGGCATTCGAAAAGATACATACATGCCTTTTCAATAATATATCCTATTAATCAAATAGAATTTTCAAATAGAATATATTTGTCATATGATCATACAGAAAATAATTTATGGGTTCCTAAATATTCCTCCATTTCTTTTATGGAACTTCAAATATAAAGAGTAAAGTAATTTATAAAATTGAAATATATTATGTCGTTTAAGATATGAAATTTTCTATCATTAATGTTTATGTTCATGAAGGAATTTTTGTATGACTCTAAATGTTCTAACAAATTTATCATAAATATATAAATATATAGATAATATTACTACACAGTCGTAAATAAAATGCTAACTTTCAGCAAAAAAAAAAAAAAAAAAAAAAAGCTAGAAATAAAACTTTAGAAATTTGGTGAAGTATCATTCAACATTTTAGTTTAACGCATCACCAAAAATGTGAACACCGAATTAATGGTTCAAACTAAATTTAGTTAAAAAGGGTCTTTTTTTTTAAGTGAAAAGATTTAGCATTAAGTTTAATTGGGTAACCATTCTTAGACCTTGATCCATTGAAGGAAAGTCTCCTTAAAGCGCATGCTCAGAATATTGTGAAAAAAATTACAGAGATTCTACTGTCGGTAACAAAAGTGTCCTAACACTAGCAAAAATTCCTATGTAAAAAAAGTACACTTTATACGGTTTTGTTAAATAAATCCTTATCGAATCACGTTCTTACACTGAATAAGAACAGGATTCGACAAGGATTTGCTTAACAAAACTGTATGAAGTGTACCTTTTTTTACATAGGAATTTTTGCTAGTGTTCGGACACTTTTGTTACCGACTGCACTTACATAGTTAATATAAAATCAGTCCAATTTATCGGCGGAATCTCAAAAGATAGTCTGTTAAAAAATAATACAGTATGGAATATTTGGCGCTAAAAGACAAAAGTGCATGCGATTTGGCGAGCAACCTACTTTTCTATCAGATGCAAGTAATTTTTATGCGTTTAAGAATTTTTTGCAAAACAAATCTTTTTGAATAGCGTTATAGTAAACGTAGTTTGAAATTAATCAATGAAAGAGTTGCCTGTTTCTCAAACAAGATTGGGTACTATATACATGTGGCCTTTTATTAAAAGTATTTCATTTGAGCTTCGAAAAATCTGTTTTGTTTTTTTCCTTGCGAGTTTCAATTATGTAAATTGCAGTCTAATAGACGTGTAAGTTATACATATTGTTTGTTTTTTATTTGGTAATTGGCACATCTTCTAAATTTTGCAAGTTGAAAATATTTGTTTTTACTTTTAGTTAACGTTCAAAACGAATTTAAAAATTTTAAATATTATTCTTATTATTATTTTAAAGACAATGTCTTTGAAAATTAACTCGTGCAATATAGTTTGGATGCTGTATAAATAATGCATTAAAAAAAATTGCATTCACAAATGTTATAGAAGAAGAAATTAAATTAAAAAAAGCACATTGTTGTAATATTAAATGTATATATATGAGTTTGTAAGTTATGAAAATTTTGAAAGCATTACTGATAATGAATATCCTTTGCCTAACGATATTTTCATGAAAATTAGTATACTACCGAATTGCCTCTTAAAGATGCGAAACATCAAAATAAAAAATATATATCATAGGCCTATAAAAGAAGGCTATAAATTACTGGCATAATGTGAATTCTGTAAATTCATGTCGCAGTTTAAAAATGCTCAAACAAAGTTTAATAAGTAAAAATAATCTAGTGTGTCAGTCACACGACTTTCTCTTACCCTGAAATTTAATACTATAAATACAGGTTGCAGATTAAAAAGGTAAGATAATGAGTACTGTTATATAAACCTGTGTTAAACAACTCATATTAGGCTTCTGAAGAGTTTTATATGATAATTAGTTCTGTGTGAGGGGGGCTACCGCCCCCCTCAACCCCCCGTTTCATTAATGCACCTACATTTATATAGAATTTAATTCGGTTATTAAAAAATAATTCTGTTTAAAAAAAATAATTTATTAAAATTATTATTTAAAAAAATTATCTTTTATGATAATGCAGACGATTTCCATATTAGAGAAGTAGTATAACACCAAATATATAAAAAAAAAAGTCCATTTTATTCTCAATATAAAAAAAATAAAAAAAATTCTAAGTTTTTTTTTCGTTAAAAGTAAAAAAAAAAAAAAAAAATCGATAACTTTGTTTTAAATTATCGCAGATCGATGGTTCAACCATTCGTTTTAAAGGTATTGGCGAGCTCTTTTGAAAGATACCCATCATGAAAATTTACTCCCCCCCAGGGGGGAGGCGAGGCTCCTACATACACAAATTTGTTTTTCTAAGTTAACAATCTCTATTACAAAAAATACATATTCTTTTCATTTGGTTTAGTGCAGTCTATAGACGTTAAACTCTACTTACCTTCAATTTCCCCCATAGACATAATGTATTATAATTCTCTTGATTGTCCCTGTACACGAACCATTTGCTTGATCTTAACGAAAAGCTTACTGTAGCATCCCTATGTGATACACATTTAGAATACCAAGTTTGAACTATCTGCCATAATTTGTTTTTGAGATATGCTGATAACAGACAGACACACACAGAGACACACACACAGACACAGAGACAGACACACAGACACACACACACAGACATGCACACAGACCATTTGCTAAAAACATGGATTTTGTATTCAGGGGACCTCAAAACGTGTAAATATAACAAAATCTGGCGTTCGTAAATTTGACCCCAAAACAATACTTTCTCTACCTTATGGGTAAGAGAAAGTAAATACGTGAATTGCATCATTGGGAGAAACAAACAGCAAATGTAACTAATAGTAGAGAAAGTAAGAAATAAATAAAAATATTTTTCTTTTGTGGGAGGGGAGGGGGTATAATTATATCTTCTAATGAAGCATCTTTCAATATAAAAGGTGTACTCATACAAATAAATTTGTTGTTATGCATTTTTGCTAATCCAAAGATCTTTTTTATTCCCCCTTCTAATCTGTGATTATTATTTAAATCCATGAAGAGCTTAAAATTTTCAATTCATTATAATTTTTCATTAAAATTTGGTTTAAAGTTTGAATAAATTAACAAAAGGTGCACTGTTTAAAAATTGCATATACAAATAATATATTTTTTTAAGTTAAACTTATGTAGGGTTAAAAAAGTTATTTGGTAAATTTTACCTAATCAGTTTAATAAAAAGCAAATAATAATAATAATAATAATAAAGTTGTAAATTTTCAATATTAATGCGTAAAATATTCTGAAATTTTAAACTTAAATTTAAATTTGATATAATTTCTATCGATTTACATTTTCATCTAAATAACCGATTGTGAAATTGGTATTCCTCGAAAACATAAAGTAACGCACTGATAAGTGCTTTCCGTTTACCATTGTTTCATTTCCGAAGTGTTATGTACGTTCTTTCTAATTTATTAAGCAATATAAATAAATGAGCGAACTGTTTTACTTTAAGCCGAAGTATTTAAAGCTCAAGTGAAACGTTCGCTTAGATTAGGTACTTCACATAAACTAAAAGTTATATATTAAAACCCCGAATAAACTACTACGTTAAAAACTTTTGGCGTTTCTGACGTAGTAGTTTATTCGGGTTTTTAATTTTCCAACGCCAAGTCTCCTGTTATTATTAAAAGTTATATAATTTTTAGTTTTCTTATAAGAATGTTTTGACAAAATTGTAGTTTAAAAAAGTGTATTTTTTAAATGTAAATTTTGTTAAACTAGTTTAGTATGAAGAGTATTTAAAACGTTTTTCTATAATGAATATTTACCAAAAAATCGTTTTGCGTCAGTTTTCATTGTGCCGCAAACAAGCGACAAATAGCCAAGAATCGGACATTTTCAATATTTTTTACGGACAATTATAGTTATTCCGCTGATTTTATATATATATATATATATATATATATATAAACATACATAACTTTGTTAGGAGAGTATTTTGTAATTTTTTCAAAATTTTTTGCGTATGCACCTATGGATACATTCCTTGTTAGTGTTAACTTTATTTTATCACAAAAACACATTTCACTATGGCAGATTGAAAAGTCGCTTAAGGGCCCTCTTTACTCACCGCCGCCGGAATCCGAAGCTAATGTTATTCTACGGGAAATTTTTCTTAACAAATAACTTATTAACTAATACACATTTTTAAATTCTGTTTTCACATTCTGAAAATTCCCAGCTGTTAAATTGACGGACCTTTTTTAAAATTTAATATTTAAATTGTTTATATTTTATTTTGAAGCTGCAAAATAAGAATTTTCAATATGCGATTTTTTTTTCTTTTTGTAATTTCAAAAAAAAAAAAAAAAAAAAAAAAAAAAAATGCATTTTTAAAAAAGGTCCGTCAATTTAACAGTTGGGAATTTTCTGAATGTGAAAACAGAATTTAAAAATACGTATTAGTTAATAAGTTATTTGTAAAGAAAATTTCGCCATAGAATAACATTGGCTCGGGCTTCCGGCGACGGTAAGTGAAGAGGGCCGTTAAGCGAGAAATTACTTTTCTCACTTGGTAAAAATAACACAGTACTTTTATGTAAAATGTGTTTTAAAATCATTTGTATTTTATCTAAGTAAGGTATTTATGCACTCGAGACGAGAATCTTTTTCGGTAAAGAGAATTCTCAATTAGAGATCAAACAGAATAGAGAAAGATAATGCATATATATATGTATATATATATATATATATATGTATATATATATATATATATATATATATGTATATACATATACGTATATATATCTATATATATATATGCATATATGTATATATTTTAATGTACATATATATATATATATATATATATATGTATATATGTATATATTTTAATGTACATATATATATATATATATATATATATATATATATATAATATTAAAAAAGACGTCTGAAATTTATTAAAATAACTTAATAATTACAGTGAAGTAATCCATTTAGTTAAATCTACGTTCAGAATCCTTGGTTTTGAGACAAATTACACATTTCCCTGAAACATCACTACAGTAGGTATTGTTGTAAAATATTAGACCCTTTTTTCTCGTTAGAACTGCTGACGTAGAAAATATTAAATTCAGGAATGATGTTTGCAAGGCCAGCATAATGATTTCTGGTTAATTTTCTGCTAAATTTAACAAAGGATCTTTTAGTAATTTTTAACTCTAAGTCAAATATTTTTAATTACCCCTCACAGAAAATATATAAAAGATCACGAAAATAACAAGGTAAATATTATATGTTCTTCCATGTTAAGAAAATCGTAAATTTCTAATAACTTATGATATTTTTAAATTAGAATATTGGAAACATTTTGAACAGCTCTAAGACCATTCATTCTGGAATTATTGCTGACACAGACTATTATACTAACTAACTAAACTAAGATAGAAGATATCCGCGTTTGTAATGATCGATAGATGACGCTTTCTCAACTGCAGTTGTTTGTAAATATTGCCACGTGTAATAATTGCCACGTGTATTTATTATTATGCTTTCTTGTTGTTCTATCATTGTTTCAGCGTGAAAGCTATCAGTGGTATGATAATTTCACCTTAGCCCACCAGAGGGCGAGCATTTCATTACAATCGCGGATACAACACCAATTTTGTGATTTTCCGATTCCCCCTGTTTCAAAACGTGTAAAAAGTAAGGAAACCGGTATTTTTGATGATTACCTAAGTTTTTCATGCTTATACAGAGTGTCCTAAAAGTTCCAGTACTGACGCTGATGTATTTTTTATTTTCAAAACAACAAACCTTAAAACGATTATTTTTATGCTAATGATAATAGGCACATTTAAAATAACGGAGTAAAAAATACAAAACTTGCATTTTTAATAAATGTTCAAAATGTCCACCCTTTTCTAGGAGGCAAAGCTGAACTTGTTTGCGCATGCGTTTAGAAACGCGTTTGAACATGCTGGGAGTGATTTCTTGTAGAGAAACCTGTACACACCTGCACAGAACCTGCATTACGAAATTGTCGAACGAGCTGATATAGCATACTTTTACTCGGTATTACATCATCTGGATATTTATATCGCGAAACACTTTTGCATCTTTCATACGAATTACATTTTAAAAAAGCTTCATACAGCGTAATTATCTGAAGGCGTGATAAACTCATTTCACTATGAAGAACAAAATAACTTAAAACTTTATTCTCACATAACTTGAGGGAGAAAAGAAACAAACGATAAAAATTAAAGAATTGGTGCAATAATAAGCAGACGATAAATTTAATATTTTAAAAAAATCATGGACACAATGAGTTCTTTAACTTGGAGTACTGGAACTTTTAGGACACATTATAGTATGATTGAGAACTGAAAACATAACGATCCATAAATGAAGATACGAATTATATTTGCAACCAAAACTGTTTATCGTTTTTCCTCATTTATAATAAATAAAAATAATATTTTTATTAGCTTATCAGCAACTGAAAATACGCATAATAGGTTGTAAAAATGAAATTAGAAATTAATATTTTATTATCCCCTGTTAAAACAGATAATTTTTATATCAGAATTAAATAATTATTCCAGACTATTATAATTTATCAAGATGAGTAATAATAATAATAATGGTAATTATAAACTTTAGCATTTCTACGAGACAAAATTCCTTTTTACGTATAAAAATAAAGGAAAAAAAATATTTTATAATACATTTCAATAATTAGGAAATGCTTTTAGTTTTTCCATTTCAAGTAATTATTTAAAAAATTTTGAAAACATAAAATTGTTAATGTAATTGATTAAAAAATCTTTTATTTCTAAATTTTATAATCTACATAAAAAAATGTAGAAGAAATAGAAAGTTGATTAATTCATTTTGCTTTTACTCACCCCCCCCCCCACTTTATATATATATATATATATATATATATATTAAATATTTCCGTAACAATGAAGATGTATTAGACATTTTGAAATTTCCAATGTGCGGAATATATTAACGTACGACAAAAAACATATTTTTTTATTTTATTAAAACGTGAAATATTTAAAGACATCTTGAATATTTAGATAACTGAATAATATACTAATTGACATTGGTTTTTAAATGCATTGTTTTTAAGAGTAATGGTATAATTTCTTGATAAAAAATAAGCATGAATAAAATATATTTCAAAATAGATTTTATATAATAATGTTGCTTTGGTGAATAGGAAAAAAATAGATTAAAAAAAAATTCTTGTATTTATATAAATTTCCTTTTCCTTTTCTTACTTTGTATTTTTTTTAAAGACTAAATTTCCCTATTGCCATGTTAAGCAATGGTGTATGAAAATTTTTGACCAAAGTCTTAATGCCTTACATTTGTACTTAGACATACGTACAGAACAAAATAAAAAATGCGCAAAATAATAATAATAATAATAATAATAACAATAATAATAACAATAATAATGAACAGAGTTTTAAATAACTGAATAAAATATTGAGAGATTAAATTTTAAGAATCACACATTTTAAATTTTATAATTTTTTATCATTAAATACTCAGTTTTTCGGCATTAAAAATATTTATAAAAAATATTACTGTTAATAATAAAAAATGGTAATGTATGAACATTTGAATATTAATATATGGATTATATTTCGAAGCAAAATCCTTTTATCTATTTTTATCCGTTACAATATATCAAAAACATATTTCTTTATGTTCGTAAGCTACTAGTAGATAATATTTTTTATTATTGCTATTTTTTATTAATAGCGCAGCAATTGTACTTGACCACTGGCCGAGCACGAGCCGAAATTACGGCCATTCCTGAAAGGGAAACCATTGAGGGCCGTCGCTGACCCTAACAAAGATAATACAAGCTGAACCATCCATGTTTTATCCGAGATTAGAACCAGAAAGTAGATAGATAGACCGTATACCTTAAAGATAGACCGTATATTCTGAATAGACAATTTATGTAATGTTAAAAAAGAACTGGTTAGGACATATTGTTTTTATACCAGTAAAAAAGAAATATAAATTTTAACATTTTGCGTTTTATTCTAACCATATAATAATAAAATTTTATTAAAATTTAGCATATTTGCAACACAGAAACACGTTTCATGTAAAAAAGAAAAGAAAAGATACTTTATAATGCATTTCACAAATTTTAAAATGTTATCACATTATCCACTTGAAGTACTTTTAACGTAATTTTAAAGCATAAAAATATGAATATAAATGATTGAAAAAAAACCTTTTTGTTTTTCATTTCTCAACGAATACAGAAAAATACAAATTTTATTACTTCAACTTGCATTAGAACTTAAAATATAAAAATATATAAACAAATTCATGTAATAATGAAAACGTGTTTGTCATATCTATATGTCAAAGGTACAGAATTTCTTAACGTACGACAAAAAATATATATTTTTTTCCTTAAATTCATAGTTGAAAATTTAAAATACTTTTATATTTTTTAGATATGAATATTTACCTGATTGTCATTTTTTTCTATGGTGGGTTTCTGAAGATATCAATGTCATATTTTAATAATAGATAAGCATAAATAAAATATTTTGCTGAATTTGTTATGTATATCTTTTTTTTGCCTATAGAATATGAAAAAAACAATTCTCCATTTATAAGAGATTGACTTAATTTCCTTTTTCTTTACTATTCTATATTTTCTTAAAAAAAAAAAAAAAAAAAAAAAAAAAAAAAAAAAAAATGGTATTTCTCTATGGACTTGATATGTAATAAAATGTACAAGGTGTTAAAAAAAAAAAAAAAAAAAGAAAGAAAGAAAGAAAGAAAGAAATAAAAGAAAACTGTTAACGATATTAATTTTTTAAATATTGTCTTACACATAAGTATAAATATATTTAAAATTTATTACATTTAAATATTTAAATGAAAATAAGTATATTTAAAAAATGCTAAGTTTTAATAAAATGCAAAAAAATGCATGGTTATTTAATTCTAAGAAACACATACTTTTGAATTAAATATAAATAATTTAAATGAGCAATGTGCACACTTCGCCCTGAGTTGGCGATTTAATAAATTTCTAAATTTTATTACAATTGGAGTTAGAAATATGGTTATCTTATGCTTTGATAGTCAAGTCAGAAGACATGAAAATACGTTGATTTTTTTTAATTTAAAATTGTTTTTATTAGAAGCTTTTTAATACGAAATTGACTTTGTCATTGTGTCTTTGTGTCACGCTAATAAACAAGGCGCCTCTATTTTAAAGTAAATATACAGTTCCTCAAAAACGTCTGCGTACAGCGATTATATATTTAAAAAATAAACAGCATTAAAGTAAAGAAACTTTTTTAGTTTTAAGCTTTTATTTATATCTGAACGGGTTTCTTACCATTCATATGCTCGATATTCTCAAACTTATAACAAAAACTTGTTGCACAAAACATCTGAAAGAAACAAAAGCAAAGAAATTAAATCAAAAAAGTTTTGCGTACACTTGTAAAATTTATGTCTAATTTCTTAAAACAATTATTCAATACTTGGTAGAGATATTCTTTACGTTTAATTACAGCCAGAAATCTTTTCTGCATCAAATAAACAAGCTTTTCAGTGTCGGATGGAGTAATTTTTGCCGATTCTTCTTTTAATTTGAATATTAAATCATTTTTTGATGTAATATTGTATTTTAAATGTTTTTTTTTTTTTTTTTAAGTTCTTCCCAGAGATTTATTGGATTAAGGTCTGGGGGTTGAGGGGGTGTCTGGAGCCGTCTTGGAACATGATAGAGCATACATTCTTTAATTATCCTTGCTGTATGCTTAGAATCATTGTCCTGTTGAAAAATGAAATCATCATTAACTCACAGTTTTTCGGCATTTGCATTAAACTTTTTCTTTAATATGTTGAAGTAAACAAATCTATCCCTTATTCTATCTATTATATGTAACTTTCCGACCCCATTAGAGAATATACACCCCAAAACCATGAGACCACATCCTCCATGTTTGATGTTCTAAAAGCCCAATGTGAAAAGGAATGCGTAAATTAAAAAAAGTGTGTGACAATGTAAGAACAACTGTGAGTAACAAGTTTGGGCCAGCATAGATCAATATAAACAATGTTATATTTGCTGGATTTACATAAACTCTTGATATATACACACAGTGTTAAAAAAAGAAAAAGTTAAAAATTGTTGGAGAAATAATTAATTGATCAATGTTTACCTTTAATATTTTATTTCATTTATTTATTCTGTTAATGCGTGTGAGTGTAGATGTGCGTTGTCAGAAAGATTTTTACAAAAACAATACTAGTAGACAGTGAAAAGAATTGTACCCAAAATACAAGCAATTCCATTCGATTTCTGTAAAATATGTTAAATTTTGTGTATAATTTAAATAGTAAAAAGATTATGTGAATGAATTATAGGAACAACAAAATTTTATGTAAAATCACGTAAAATCATGCAAGGTAAGAAAATCAATGCAGGTTCTTTCACCAAGAAAAAATTTGGCCAGTAATTCAAGATAAAGGAAAACAGCATTGAAAGTCAACAACGCAAGTGCAATTAGACGCTCTACTAATGCACATTGTGGCACAAAATCTCAACAATCTCAACATAAGAATTGTGCATGTTTGACTAATTTGAGTGTCTAGTTAGCTTTATCGCTACACATAAAACGAGTAATATATATATATATACATATATATATATATATATATATGTTTCATATGTAGCATTATTAAAAAAAAAAAAAAAAAAAAAAAAACTTCAACTGAAAACAAAATGTAGTGTGATATTATAATGGATTAAAAATGAAGTATAAATATATAAAACTGCACTAAAATTATATATATATATATATATATATATATACATATATATTTAAATACATGACAAAATTAAACTATGCAACCTGTAAAAATTTTATGTAAATAAGTATATAAATTTAAACAAAAATATATAAAAGTTTAAACTGGATTTTTTTTTTTTTTGCTATTCATATACATGTATATTCACTGTGACAAATAAAAATTCCAATATATATATATATATATATATATATATATATACGTGTGTGTGTAAAAAAAATTAGAAAATAAAGGACATAAGTGTCAAGATATCAAGAAATATTAAAGCAAAAATCTTCAGACAGATCTCTGAAAAAGGAATAAAAATATGTGTATTTCAATAAATAAAAAAATAGAATAGGTAAAATAGTTAGAGATATTATATTATTAAAAATATATATAATAATAAAACAAGTAAAATTGTCTGAACCCTATATTTAAATACAAAATATATTACGATATTAATGAATTAAAAATGAAGTATAAATATAAAACCCGTTAAAATTTTATAAAAATCCTAATTTTATTTAAAATGATTTTTTTTTCTGCTTCAGTCGTGCCAAGGTTATTGATAAATATTGATATGTGTCACACTTTATCAGTATGCATATCAATCAAAAATATAAATGAAACAAGAAAAAAAAAAAAAAAAAAAAAAAAACATAAATAACAATATAGATAAAAAGCGGTTAAAAATTATATGAAAATCACTATTACTATCATTATGTTTATTGGAGAATGGATAATAATGTGAACATTTTCTCCAAAAAAATAATATAAATAAAAATATGTAAATTTATTTTTCCTTATTTCATATATTTTGTATTTATAATAGAAAGAAATTAACCTCATATACGTATCAATATTTGCACAGATAACTCAAGCAATTTGTACACAAGTTGCGTAATTAAAATTTAATAATGTATAAATTCAATCTTTTTTTAATTAAAATGAAAATAAGTAAATATAATCAAAAATTTTGTATCTTTAAAAATATCTGAGAAATATATATAAATATATATAAATATATAAGTCCAAAATTATTACCATCATAACTATTTAATTTATAATTACTTCAAACTTCACACAAAAATTATTTAAGTATTATAAAATGTATATAAGTTGAAAAATTTAAGTCTGTCAATAAAAAGTATAATGTTCCTTTTCTCCAAGACAAAAAGAAAACAGTACTTACGAATAACTTGACCAATCAATTTTCCAGAATTATTGGAATCGTTATATTTTGTGCAAGAAAACATATATTCACTACATTAACTTGCTTCTTCATGGCAAAGATAATTCATGTTCCGACAATAATAATAATAACTAGAGAAATTTTGAAGAAAATGTTTCAAACACAAAAAAATACATACCTGTCTTTACGAACGAAAGAAAAAAATATGTGTAAAAACTTATATATATATATATATTTTTTTTTTTTTTCAAAGGCTTTTCTCCTGTTTGAATGTGCAGACAATAAACGAAACATCCAGTTTGAGTTTCTTTTTTTTTTTTTTTTTTTTTTTTTTTTTATAAAATACCTCTCACACACTTGGCTTTTCTCTTGTGATGGTACGCAGATGACGATTTTTAACAGTAAATTTCTTGGCACAGAAATGATAAAAGTATGGGTTTTTGTATAAATGTACAGTTATGTAGTTTACAAAACAGCATATATAGGTAGACTCGATTCAAGCATGTAAGCACCCGCAGACCCTGCTTGGGATGGAAATGCACACCCACCAGAACAGTAAAATCTTGGTAATTCTGTTTTACTATTATCGTAGGCTTTTCGCTCACGAATTTTGATTGAAGAGGTAGAAGAAAATTATTTTTCTTTAGTTTTGCAGGAAAAACCACAGGAGGTAAAATATGTAGAAAATCATCCTATTTTTCAGCGTGAAATCTAAACGGTACGGCTTGAATGGTCAAAATCCGGAGATGATATACTATATTATATTGGGTCTGAAACAACTGCAGAAAAAAAATTAACGGTAAAGATTTTAAAGCACTGTAGACGCATACAGAATCTGGAGGCAAACATCCAAGAGGAAACCGCTGCTCAGTGAGGAAAGGTGGGACTAATTCGCTCGAATAAGGGGACAGAAGTCCACAAAAGTCTTTTGTCCAGGAATTAATCTATTGTTTCTGTAAATCAACAGGTCACAAAAACAACGAATATATATACTCCGTATACATCCAATTTCTCCTTTTCATTTAATAATTCATGGAATGTTTTTTAGCTAAATTCATTAAACAATCAACTTCTTCTTTAGGCCTTTTCATTTTTTTTAAATATATATATATGTATATATACTAAAAGTGCAGATTATTACTTCAGTTACACCTAAATCTAGACACCATTCTGGAGTCTCTGAAAGTTTTTTAAAACTAAAAGCATGGCCTTTAAGCTTTTCCACGGTAAGGTTTAAGCAGCAACTTGCGAATAACATTCAACAAATATATATATATATATATATATATATATATAATAAATACCGCCCCTCTCTCTTTTTCACCACATAACCACTCTGTATAGGTCACGGCGACCAAGACTTGTAGAGAAAATTTATGCAATAGTTATTATCCACAATAACATAAATAATGTCTCAAATGACAGCCGTGCTTTATTAACCAGTTGACAATGCCCATTAAAATATTTTATTTGAAGATTTTTCACAAGCAGTATAGGGATTAATGCAAATAAAATAGTTATAATGCTTTTCATATATTACTGATTGATTTAGAAAGGGCAGGGGTATAGTGTGAGTGACAGATCTTTTATAAATACGTACTTACTACACCAGTGATTAGGAGCTAAGTGCGTGTGTTCTCAAACTCGCAATCACGATCCAACTGCCGAAAAACGCCAACTTTTCCGAAATAGCGCCAAATGTATAGCCAAACAGAATCCATTGCTTCTCTAATAAATTAATATAAATATTTTGAATTTAGAAAGTCCGTTAATAAATTAACGCCAAACACCTATGTGAATTCTCCCGCCATAAAATCGTCTGTTTCCAAGTAGACATAAAGTCTACATCCTGTCATTAAGAATATATAAATTACCCTTTAATGAGTTTTCAATGGACAATACTTGCACAATCTAGCTATAATAAACTTGAGCAATTTAACAGAAAGAATTGTAATTTATGGATAAGCAAAGGTTAATAGATGAAAATAATATTTTTATTTTATTTTATACAATGATTTAGCTTTGAAAGATTAGAATTCTGAAAAGAGCGTTATTTAATAAAAAAAGACATTTAGATTTCTCGGAATAAATTATTAATTTTAAAGAATAGGTTTTTGTTCTCAACAGATTTATTTAATAGATTAACAGATAAAATATTATTAGAATTAAGATATTTATTTATAGAAAGACAAATGTGATTAAATATAAAAGATAATTTAGAATTTCGTTAGATATTTTAATATGAATTTGATTTATTGAAAGTACAACGTCAACGTCAATGAAGTTCGTACACATAAGAAAAAGCTTGAAATGAGGAAATTGGGAAACACAACGGAAAGTATATGCAAAAGAAACATTTCATTAATCTTTGATAATTTAAAGACAACACTGCAACAGAATTTGTATTACTTTGCAGCAAAACAAATAGTTATAAAAAGCGATGCAAGCATATCCTATTGCACAACAAAAGTAAAAAAATTTCGTTCGACTTCATTACCAAGAAGTGAAGTCACCTTTACGCTGAATAACTGCAGCAAAATGATTAGGCATGGACGACACTAAACGGCTTAATGTGGCTGTAGGAATTTGTTCCCATTCCTGCCGTTGATAATCCTTCAGTTGTTGTATATTGCGGGGACGACGCTATGCCACCTTCCTCTTAAGAATTTTCCAAATATTCTCTATAGACCAGAGGTCTGGACTTAATGCTGGGCACTCTAATATAGGGACACGTTTCGACCTTAGCCACGTTTGTGTTAACTTCGCTATATGTGGCCGAGCGTTATCTTGTTGAAATGAATATCGTTTCTAACAGTCGCTGCACTGATGGCTGTAAATTCATGTCAAGAATTTGTATATGTTTCTGAGCCTTTATCGTACCCGTGCAAAAATGCAAATTGCCAACCTCATTTGCTGCTATGCAACCCCATACCATCACAGAGCTTGGTTTAGAAACCACGCGATTGTAGCAGGATGGATCGTTTGCTTCATCCTTCTTTCTAGTAACTTTTCGACCAACATATCCATAAACCTAAAAAATAGATTCATCTGTCCACAAAACTTTTCCCCAATGCGATGGAGTCCAATTCAGGTGAGATTTGGCCCAAGCAACACGCCGACGTTTATTCGCTGTGGTGAGGAATGACTTATGCCTCGTTTTGTAGAATGCGTAGCTACATCTTTTGATATATCGACGCATAGATGCTTCGGAAATAGTTTCTCCAAAGTTTCGTCTTGCCATGTAACTAGGTCTGCGACTGACAAGTGCCTATTTTTAGAAATATGTCTATGAAATAGGCGCACTTCCCGATCCGTTAACTTTAGATTCCGACCGGGAGCTTTTCCAGGACAGGTTTTTCCAGTTGTAGTGAAACGTTTAGTAATACCACAGACTGTAGACTGTGCCAAATGGAATGTTGGGCTAATCTGGCGTTGCGAAATACCATTTTGGCGATATTGTATAATTTGATTGCGTACCACAAATCCGTAGCTCGTCCCCTTGCCTTGCTTCTGATTAGCACAGATAACGACCGTGCATTGTTCGACCATATATGTTGTTTGATCCCTCTGATGTCACTGACTCAGAATTGTGCTGGAAACGGCTGGAATATTCTCGTCCTTTCTACTGAACGAACATTACTGCAAAGCGTTGGGAATCAGAAAGCAGTTTCAGACCAACTTTCAGTTGTTTTTTTACTTTTATTATGTTTTCTTCATATGTAATAGTTGAACACAGTCTACACCTACATATAACTACGGATTTAAAACGTTTCGATGATCCCATATTTTTTTTATTTATAAAAATCTTAGTGAACGAACGTCATTAACGTTGACGTTGTATAATATTTAATTATTACATTTATTTGAAAATGTAAGTAAAACTAATATATGTGACAAAACTCCTTCACATGTTCATAAAATATTAACTTAATAATCAATCCACAATGTAATATTTACATATGTTTAGAATAAATTATAAACTATAATAATCAAACAATGAGAGGGGAAAAAATAATAATCTGGTGTGTCACTCGCATGGATTTCTCTTATTCGTCGACATTATAAAATGTAGTAAAGCACTTCAACCAATTACATTCAATAGAAAGAATGTTTAACTTGTTTTTGGATAGCCCTATATATTGTCTATAAACTGTATGCACATCACATTGTTTATTTTAATTTAGTCTAATATGAAAAACACCTCACACAAATGGAAATACACTTTGTGAACATAGCCCCAATATATCCGAATATAGCCCCATTATATCCGAATAGTTTGGACAACCTTGTAAATTAATGAATAATAATTTCCATGCCACAATCTATACAAAACCTGCTTTTTAGTATAATAACAAATTTAGCAATTCCGTTTTGTTTAAAGCAGGCTATAGGTGCTACATTGTAAATACCAGAAATTTTCCCAGCAAACTAATGCATTCGAATTTTCTTGGATGTCCCTGTACACGAACCATTTACTTGATCTCAAAGAAAACTCAAAATAGCATCACTATAATATACTGATTTAAAATACTATGTTTCAACTTTTGGTTACTATTAAATCTTGAGGTATGCTGATAACAGACATACACACTGACAGACACACATACAAACACACATTCTAACCAGTAAAAACATGATTTTCATATTCAGGAGACCTCAAAACGTGTCACAAAATCTCAATTTCAAAAAATTGAAACCCCTCCCCCCCCCCCCCAAAAAAAAGACTTTCTCTACAACATACACTACTTTTCCATAGATGACCGAATGCTTTCGATTTCAGACTATTTTTTAAATATCTCAAAAGGTATTAGACAAATCATCTTGAAACTTTAGAAGTGAGAAGAACATGTTATACCTCATATATTTCAGTGAATATTTTGCCCAATAAGTAAAAGAAGGATCAGTAAAAATTAAAAAACAAAATTAAAGTGCATCACTCTGTACAAAATATTGCTTGAAATGCAATCTGGTTGTAGCATGTGATTATAGGGCTATTTCTTATTATCTATATAATTTTTTATATTTCTACCGCATGTAATCAGGAAAATATAAAGGTTTATTAAAAAAAATCACTTTTTTAGCTATAACACGCGAGGTATTAAACACAGTGCAAAGCCATTTTCAGGAAACTTCAAACACAATATTAGACACAGCATACTGCAACCAAAATGAAAAAAAATATTAAATATCTAATGAAATATGAGCATTTTTACAAAATAATTTTTAACAGCGCATGCGTAAGATTCGACGAAATTTAATTTGCATAATTTGATAGATAAATGTATTAAGCTACTTATATAAAAATCCCAAACATGTTTTGTGTAAACTCAAAAATTTGTACGCAATAAAATGAACTACTATTAAGTTTCTCTTTAAAAAAAGCTGAACTATAAGGGTTTTTACTCATATTTTTATTTTGATTCAATGAATGGTAAAATAATTTTCGATTATTGGAAATAAATATTCAGAAAACCACCTTATCATTTTCTTATTTTTTAGAACAGCTGAAATTCATTTCATATTATCCTGTAAAACTTTTTGAGTTTACACGATACTTGTTTGGGGTTCTTATATACGTAACTCAATACATTTGGCTATTAAAGTATGCAAATGAAATTTTGCTAAATGTTGCGCATGCACTGTTAAAAATTATTTAGTAAAAATGCGCATATTTCATTAGATATTTAATACTTTACACACTAATTGTTGTGTACTGTGTCTAATATTGTGTGTCAAGTTTTCTAAAAATGGCTTTGCACTCGCTTTAATACCTTGCGTGTTGTAGCTAAAAAAGTGACAATTTTTTTTTACAATTTTTTAAAGAAACCGTTATATCTTCCTGATTACACGTGGTGGAGGCACGAAAATTTATACAGATCAGATGAAAGAGCCCCATAATCACATGCTACAGCCAAATCGCATTTTATGCATTGCTTTATACAGGGTGATGCCAAACACATTCATTTTTCTTTAATTTTTTACTGATCCCATTTGTACATTCGGGGCAAAACTTTCACTGAAGTATATGAGGTATAGCATGTTCTTTACACTCCTGAAGTTTCAAGATGATTTTTCTAGTAATTTTTGAGATATTTCAAAAACCTCTGAAATCGAAAGTGTCCGGTCATTTATGGAAAGGTAGTGTGCATTGCTAAGAGAAAGTAAACATAGTAGAAAACAGTTTTATTTTTTTCAAAAATAAATAAAATAAACAATAAAAATATAATTTAATTTAATTTAAAGTGTTTCATAAATATTAATTTATTTATTATGGTTACATTTTAATGCACAAATATGCAATTTTGTACGCATATTAGGCTATAATTCATAAAACATTTATAACGTTCATAATGCCCTTAAAATATTTTGAAAAAAATATCTAATAATAAAAAAAAAATATGTATCTTCTAATGTATTAAAAATTATTATATACTTTAAATAAGCAATTTATTCCCTTATCAAGCTTAAATTCCAGTAGCATAAAAAAAAAAAAAAATGTAGATTAAAAGTGATAATTTAATCTCTTTTTCACAAACTTTGAACATAAAACAATTTTTAATTAATTTAAAACTCTGAAACCTAGTGAAATTAATTTTCACAGGAAAATATTTAATTATTAGTGTTTTGGAAAAAGATAGATGTTTAATTATGTTTTTTTTTTTTTTTTTAAATTTTAATTACAATATCTTAATAAATATTTAAAAGTACGTTAAAGTAAACTCCATTAATCCCCGTTAATAATATTTTGTGAGGATCAATTTCCATAAATGTAATTTTTTTTAAATTATCTTTCAACAGTGGTTTTTGTTATGAAAAATAAATATGACATTAAAGCTGAAAATTTATTCTTACCTTTGTCTTGCTAATTTTAACAGATAAACAAGTTTATGTATTTTATAAATCTTAGTTATAATTTCAATGGCGCTATATAAAAATGAAAGTGATATTTAGCTTGCAATATATAAATAAATTTAAGTTTTTACGTATCATATTTATATAGTTAAAAATCTAGAATGTTATGCCATCACAAAACTTCCATCAAAAATATTTTATAAAGCAGTGCCATTTACCGGCTAACACATAGAAAAACTGAATTCAATGAAGATTTTAAACTTCTTTCGACACAGATTTTGAATATGCAGTTTGGTACAGTTTTTATTAAATAAGAAACCACAAAATGTTAGTACAAAGCAGCTCCACCTATATACACCTAAATTCTGGCAGCATTTTGTTTTCTTTTTTACGACAATATTGTTTTTCCTTACACAGAGAAAATTACACATAACAGAGTCCCATGTCGGATAATATGCATCACAATTATATCTGTATAATGTTTGACAACATTACACACCAACATTTGTGAATTTGTATACAATAAAAGCCGACATATCTGCTTTCCGAAAACTGGAGAAATCACAACACCACGTGTTGAACAATATGCACGAGAACTTTATTTCGCAAGTTTAAGGTCAATCACAGAGATGGATATACAGATGGGATTTTTCAAAAAATCCCATTAAGCCGCGTTCGAAAACTCTGGAAAACTGTAAATCCTTCAAAATACGGTAATGGAAAATTCCTGTCAGTGACTTTTTCCATAATTTTAAAAATTAGAAATACACTGTAAAAATTGTTGTCCATCGAAAAATACAAATCTTTTAAAATTGTCTTCCTTACTTGTTTTTATTTTCATACAAAGCGAAAAAACTTACTTTTTCAAAGGTGACTGAAAAAAAGGAAATAAAAGAAACAAAAAATACATTTTTAACTGATTAATACATTCAAGATCAAATATTAAAAACTTTTTTTCTTGTAGGTGTGTTTGCGCGTGTGTGTGTGTGGCTGGGGGGGGGGGGGGTTAGAGTGCCTTTTTATTGAAACATTCGCAACCGTTCTTTTTCTTCATATGGAATGCAATAAAATATTGCATTTTATTTTATTCAAAACTAGATTTGTTTGATAACTTGAGCTATGCAATAGAAAGTTTAAAAATATTGCTTCTGGGCTGCAATAATGGAGCAACTTAAAAAGTAACATTTTAAGATAAATTACTTTAAAACTTTTATTGTCATAGAAATATAAATGGTTATGGAAATACTGTCATAGAAATTGTTATGAAAGTATGGTTATGAAAATGTTGTCATGGAAACAAATATTGTTATGGAATAATTTATAAGATATGCGTTAATTTTTACATGCTTTATGGTGCATATTTTGAATTACAAGAAGTATTAGCATTAATGCGGGGAAGAACGCATTTTGTTTCCCATTCAGACCTGTATTTTTGTCCAAAAATCGTACTTGTTCAGTTGTGTGACTTTTATAGCCTATGAACGATTTGCATACAGCTTTTTTTTTCTTAAATTTCTGTTCAGATTTCTTACTACATGATCTTTTGACTAGGAAATAAAATTGTCTGCCGGGGAAAAACCAGTATAGTAGTACCGTTATTCGCAGAAGAGAAATCATAAATTATTAATACATAAGCAATTTATAATATTTAATCGGTTTCAACATCAGATCAAATTCAACGCATATGAAAGCATTTAAAAATTACTTTTATTTTCTCTTCTACTCGAACGTAAAAATTATTTTTTTCCTCCCCCCCCCCCTTTTTTTTTTTTTTTTTTTTTTAAATACTATATAAGAAGTAATTTTTTCCTTATATTTTTTATAGTTTCTTCTAAGGTATTTTAACTGTCAGATCTAAAAGGAAACTAATAATTAAAAAAAAAGTATAAATAGATTTTTAAATAAAATTTATAATGAATAATAGGTATATTTATATTATAATATGTTATATTTTTATGAACACAATTTCTTTTTGCTTTGCAAACATACATTATGTAAGAAAGTATTGTAATCATGAAAAACTTTTACCATGAGATTTTGGTGTATTTGAGACGATACACTCTGATACGTTGATTTTTACATTGATTACACACTATTAAATATAAATTTCGATTAAATTTGCCTTTGCCCTCTTTACAGCCTTCTGTAAAAGATAGGAGGCAGAATATATGTGTATACTGTATGCACACAGTTAATGTTTAGACTGTGTATAATTAATATATAACTGATAAATAAATTATTAATTTACTATATTCTAAAAAAAAAAAAAAAAAAAAAAAAAAAAAAGCCCATGTTTTCATGATTGATATGGTAAATATTGTAAAATGGTTTTACATTAAGAGTCACGATAAGTTTAAATAGATGTCAAAATAAAACCTCGATAAAAGATTTAAAGGAAATAAATACTTTTTATCGGGTATTAGTTTTTTTTTTAATTAGAAATTATTTAAGTTATACTGTTAAACAACTTTAAAGAGATTTTTTAATACAATAGGACTAACCAAACAGAAAACTAATGATAATATAAATATAACATTGAGTATGATGACTAACTATTTATATATAAATAAGGTGTTCAGGATATTTACTAAATACCAGACAACAACATTATTTTGTATTCAGTGAGCTTAAATGAAAGAAAATAGCTATAAAAAAAGAGAAACATCTTGCAAAACATTCCATCAATACTTCACTCAGGGAAAAGTCTGCAATCAATGTCTTCTTGGAAATCATCTTCTATTCATAGTTGTTATTTATCTATGCATAAAACATCCAGATGTATAAAAAAACATCAATGATACTCGAGATATGTCGTAAAAAACAGTACGCCATTCAATTTATGTATAAATAAGACAATTTGTGTCATTATTAATATATATTTTTAAATTAAACTATGCTTTTGGAATTTTTTTCTATTTATTCTTCTTTATGATAAACACACACACACAAAAAAAAGGTAATAATAATAATAATAATAATAATAATAATAAACTATTATGCAAAAAACAATAAAAATGTTGTTTCTAATATTAGTTAGAGTAAAACTCGTGTTTAGAAGAATGTGTATAATTACAATATAATAAACCATATAATGATACTGTGTCTAATAATGAATTAATAAAATGTAATGATACGTTTGTAGTTTTGGAAAATTTCCAACAATAACAAATATGAAATATCTAGTGTATAACTACCACACGACTCTCATTACACACACTGTTACGCATATTATATGCACTGTTTGGAGATAATGTTGCCAGAAGAAATAAAATTATCTTAACAAATTAGGCACCTAACAATTTTCCTAAAACAGAAAACTGTTACATGCGTAAAGACATATAAAACAGAGTTACTGAAGTTTTATCGTTCTATCTTTATTAGTTTTTGAGATATGATATTCAGAAGATTCTCCACACACATACAAACATAATACATCCACTGACCAATTGCTCAAAAACTAGATTGTTCTGACTGTGCTCGTGTGATTCGATTATTACATGCGGTTCTCGGCTGTGAACGGTGATATGCATTGTTATACTGAAAATCATTTCGAGAAAGTTTGCACTGAAAATGTATAGTGCGCTGCATACTTTCATTTCTCTCAACATAATCACAAACATAATTTTGAGGAAGGTGGGTAATTTCGTCCCCGCCATGAAAAGTTATTGTCAACATTTAAAGGATGATTTTCCTGATATTTTGACTGCGTTTGGAGTAAAGAATCATAAGTAACAATATTTTTCATATCTAGAAAGTCTTGGATAGGGATAGAAAATAAAGGCAAAATTATATCCAAAACTGCGGCGAAAGATAGATTAAGTTCAAGTTGTTTAATTATATCCAATTTTCTAAGTAAAAAAGATGTGGTTTTTTTCATAGAACGTCATTTTTCGGCTGTATAGCTCTTGATATAATTTGGCCTTGTAAGCATCATTAGAAAAATTATCATTAAGTTTACGTTTTAAAGTATCATAAGTTGGGTTTCGACCAAGAAAAATAGATGCAAAATTTTCATACCACAACTTGGCATCGCCTTTAAGTGAATATTTCAATATATTAAATTTGTTCTCATCTGTTATCTTAGCTAATCCAAAATATTCTTCAATTTCAGTAAAACATTCGGCAACGTTGCCTGACCCGGTGAAATAAACACTTCCGGGGGAGGGGGGGGGGTATCTAGCAAAGAAGGACGCCACTGTGAAGTCTCCGCTCAGACTTCTAGTGGATCATTGCGCTTAACTTATTGTAGAATACAATCAGGAGACTCAAATTAAGGAAAAATCTATCTTTATTTTAACTTTGAAGTAAAGAGGGGCGTAGGAATATGAAAGAACTCACTAACGAACTTAAACTAAGTAATTTAAACTCTCTTAAAAAATAGCTCACCACTTGCAGATTGCAATTCTATTAATCGAAATGTCCGAGGGCTTTTTCAAACAGCGAAGATAAACACTTTATATTACCAGTATTAGCACATCAAAACATTAGTCTCCAATAGCATATTCGTCCATTCCACTATCTACACACAATACTTCTATCTCCAACTGCACAACTGTCAACACAACACACATCTCCCATATCCGTGTTCCATTAAGTATTCTGTTTAAAGTCCTCAACAATAGAAAATACGATTCACTTCATTTTACCAAACTACTTATTTAAAATCTATCCGCATTCTATTTCTCAACCCCTTTCACAACCTACGTAGATCCTGTTTTCTATTTATCCAATAACTAGACACTCCATGCTAACCCACATTCACCTCTGCTCGACACCTTCAACTGGCTATCTTATCCACAACATCGGCAAATTATGCTGGATCTAACTAGAAACTTTCCAACTCTCAACCAAACATTCTATCCCAACTCGACGCTATAACTTTACACTACTTTCAATACTGAATTCCCTTGGCGACCTTTACTTTCTTCACTCGACGCCACTCCTACCTTACAAAGTAGTACCAAAAATCACCGGTATGGGATATTTGTCGCTGCTTCCACATCCGTATTACGAAATTTGTACCTGAAATTATCTCCTAAAAATGCGGTTTCAGATTTTAAAAGGAAACAAAATGTTTATGTATTAGCCGATAGTTCTGCAAAAGGCTGTGTACTGTTAGTAAATAGCACAAAACTGAATATGTGTAATTTTCTAGCTACATAAAAAGTGCGTAAGGGAATTTTCAAATGCACAATGAAATGATCGTAGAATTGACATGGTTACTTGATAAAGCGGTATTCATGAAATTCTTTTAACAGAGAAACAAAATCCTACTGTTGTTATCAAGTACTTTTGACAACAAATTTTCTGGAGATTCAATGTATTTTATTCAATAGTGTTTGATAATTGCATAATGTTTTTAAACATTACTCATATATTACTTAAATTATACCACATTTTGGAATTAAGTTTTCCTCACTCACAGAACATTAACAATTATGTTTGAAATTTTTTTTTAATGATGAAATACTTCAAGCGTAACTGAAAAAAGAATTTGTTTCTAAATTATTTTCTTGGATAATAAAATTCATGCAGTGAATATTAAAAATTATTTTTTTATATAGAGAGGTAAGTAGTAAGATTTAGGAAACAGGTTTCTTAATTCGTATTACCTGTCTTCTATATAGTACAAATCTAGAAAATATTGATTAATTATAAATTAGCATATGAAAAGATGAGATGTTGACCCAAAATGACTTCTTTATAAAAATCTCTATACGACTGAGAATAGTTAGTTAAATAAATTATGATAAAATATTTCAGACGTACCTAGAAATCATTGCGTTTCTAAATTATTAATTTATTTATTTTGGATAGTAATATTTATGAAGCAAGTATTAAAAATTAATTTTTATCTACAGAGTGGTAACTGATACGATTTAGGAAACAGGTTGCTTAATTCGTATTACCTGTCTTCTAAATAGAACCAATCTGGCAAATATTGATTAATTACAAATAAGCATATGGAAAATTGGAATACTGACCGCGACTTAAATGGACCCACTGGAGGAGTCTATCAAATTCCCATAAAAAGCAATAAAGAACTTTTCTATTATATTGGACAGACCAAGAGGACTTTAAATAAAAGAATACAAGAACATATACGAAATATCAAAGAAGCAAATAGTTCTACTCTAGTCGACTTCATCTATGCCAACACAAACGCCAACCCTATATGGGATAAAGCCAAAATTATTACAGCACCATCTAATATCCAAGAACTTTACATTTCCGAAGCTATTCATATAATTAAATGCAAAAATGCAATAAATTCCAAAGATGCTGCAATTTTACCAATAATTTGGCACAATATTATAAAATAGTTAATAGTTTATTTCTGCTAATTCATGATGTTTTTTTCTCCTACAATAACCTCGTATGATATGCAATAGTTCCAGCTTCTCTCACTTTTCTTAACTCCTTGGTCCAACATCTACCGGAATTCATATTGTTTTTTTGCTGATATTTAAAATATATCACGTTATTAAAAGACTTAACTGTTGACTGTAAAAAGAAAACATATTTAAAACTGCGCAATGGAAACGAATCATAAATCCGTGATGATGCTTTACTATTAAAGCGAAAAGCTTTGGATAAAAAAATTTTAACATCTTTTAAATAAATTTATATTTACGTGTGTTTAAAGTGTTTTAAATATATTTAATTCAAATGACACGTGTTCAATTTAACTCTTTATTTTTTAGAGATTATTTATGACCCAAAATGACTGCTTTATAAAAATGTCTATACGACTCAGAATAGTTAGTTAGAATAAAAAAATTGATAAAATACTTGAGACATAACTAGACAACATTTTGTTTCTAAATTATTTTTTTTATAATAATATTCATGGAGAAATTAATATTAGAAATTAATATTTTTCAACAGATAGGTAATGTGGTAGGATTTAGGGAAATGGTGGCTTAATTCGTATTGCCTACTTCCTAATTAGCACCAACCTAGAAAATATTGATTAATTATAAATAAACATATAGAAAGTGGGAATGAGACTCAAAATGACTGCTTAATAAAAAAAATTATATACGACCCCTGAATAGCCAGTTAAAATTTTACGGTGAAATAAATCAGTCAATTTTATTCCTAAAAGAAATCTTCATATACTTTTTTTTAATAGTTGTAAGCAAGAATTAATTTTATGAGATTAACTATAAAAAGCAAATAAATAAAAATTTAAATTTTTAATTTTTTTTTTTTTTTTTTTTTTTTTTGTATTTTATTTATGTTTAGGGGCATAGTTATTTATTTCATTAAACACATTTTTGCAATAGAAGGAACACCCCTTTTACTACCCTGTAAGTTTAACACCAAATAGGGGTGATATTGAGTGCAAAATGTAGGAAGGTTTATTAAATAAAATAATAATAATAATAATAGAAATCCGAAATAAATGATAGTAAAAATTAATATGCATTTATATAAATGTTTAAAGTCCCTCAATAATAATGTAAAAAGATTTCCATTGGTACAAATTGTGTATATATATGACCAAAGATTTCATTGACAAATAGTAAAAATGAAAAGGATTCAGTTATTAACAGGTTAAACAGTTATATTATCTTGACAGTTATATAAACTATTACCTTGGTAAACAGTTATATTATCTTGAAATTTAATATTTTAACATCTCATTTCTACATCAAATACGGAAGAAAATTGCAACAATGTATAAATACACGATGTACAAATTTCTGAAATAATAAATAGAATGTAAAATAATAAAAGTTAAAAACAGTAAAAGCAAATTAAGCTGAACTAAATATTTTATTATTATATCATGCTTATATATAATGTATTTTGAAATTGTTCTGTATTATGAAATTCAATTGTTATTCAACTCTGTGTTATCAGATTATCATAAAATTACGAACATTAAACTGTTTCAGTTTTTCTTCTTTAATTACACGAAGAAAAAATGGAATGGAATCTTATACACAATTCTACTCATTACAGTATCTAACTTGATTACTAAATTTAAGGGACTTCTAATAACTAACAATAATTCTTTAGTAGTATCAACAAAAAGCTCACATTTTACAAAGTACTGCTTAACGATCTGTAAATTTAAGTAATTTCATTTTTTAATAAAACTGAATTTGGCGTTACATAACTTATATTTATTCAGCGTAAGAAATTTGTTCAACTTACCTAAGCGAAACATGATTCTGTAAGAAGTTTGTAAAACTTGTGCTTACTACAGCGGATAAAATATCACAATTAATTATGTCACTAAGCAACAATGAGAATTCAGCATCTGCAGTTAATCTTTCTATTGAAAATATAATTAATCACTTAAAGAAAAAGATATACATTTAGGATATCTGAAAATTTCATTTATTACTAAAAAAAAAATATACTTTAAAAATCTTGTACAAATATGTGCTAAAAGAGATTTCAACGAAAAAATAACTTTCTTTTTTTATCTTTGAAATATCGATATTATTACCTAAAAGGCATATAGCAAGCACGTTTTAATTAAAGAATCACCATGAAAATAAATTAAAGTTAATGATTCATATATATAACGGGAGTTTCATAATTCTTGACTCTTGATACACCAAAATATCTCGAAAGGAAAACATTTTGCTGAACATATTCCATTCAAAAGTTTCGTACATTAAAATAGTCTATCCCAAGAGATATCATAGAGGGACCTTAGGTGACACAAAGTGATTATTTTCAAATAGTAACCATACTTTATTTTCACAGAATCGTGTTAAAAGAAAAAAATATGTATTAAAGCATGTATTGCGGTTTTTTTTTTTTTTTTTTTTTCACGAGTAGGGGAGCCCGGGGCCCTATTATTATGTTGGATTGAAAAATCTGGAAATTCCGAAATATCTCAATAGCAATATTAATTTCGCTGAGCACAATGATTATAAAAGTGCCATGGATTACTATGAGCTATGAGATGATGTATCGTAAGTCGGATCTCGGGGTCCCTAGGCGCAACACATGACATAAACTTCATTATTTTAAGTGGAAACCATATGTTTCTTCACAGACTCGAGTGAAGCGGAAAAAAACTATATTAAATCATGTATTGCTTTCTTTTTTAATTTTTAAGAGCAATTTTTTCAGATGGAAACCATAGTTTTTTTCCCCCCAGAATCGTGTTAAAGAGAAAATATCTGCTTTAAATCATGTATTGCTTTCTTTTAATTTTTTAGAGTAGGGTCCCGGGACCCCGAATCTTTATGTTGTAATAAAAGTCTTTTGAAATTCGAAAATATGCCATTAAAAACAATTTTTCTGAACACAATGATAATAAAAGTGTCATGCATTCAAATGATCTATTAAAAGAAGTAACATGGTATCTATCCTACAGACTCAAAGATCCCATGTGACACTAACTCCATTTTTTTTTCTTTCACAAAAAAAAAAAAAAAAAAAAGGCTTTTTCCTCACAGTATTGTATTAAGAAAAAGTAGGTTTCTAGAAAAAGTATGGTTTATCGTAGAGAAAAAGTATTGCTTCCGTTTGAAAAAAAATAGGGTTTGTTTTATGGGGGGAACACCTCTAATTCTTCATCGGACTGATCATTTGAATAGAATAAACTTTTGTAATTAATCTGTTCAACGAAATTGCTTCTCTTTTGAGGTATTTCGGGATTTCCAGACTTTTTATCGGTACGTAAAAAAGCGGAAACTGGAGGTCTCATACTCTGAAAAAAAAAAAAAAAAAAAAAAAAAAAAACATGATTTAAAAAAAGATTTTTTCCTCTTATCACGATTCTGTAAATAAATATTATTCTTTCCAACCGAAAAAATATTTTTTGTTATATGAAATTGAATTGTGACATCAACTGAAAAAATTCAGTTTGAGAGGCCCCTAGGGAGGCCTCGGGGTTTCACCTATGGTATCTCATTTGATAGATCGTTTTAAAACTTGGCTTTTTTGTAATTATTGCACTTAATAAAATTTCTTTTTTACTGATATATTTTGGGATTTCCACATTTTTTATTACATTTTAAGAATCGGGGCCCCGAAGCCCATTTCTCCGGAAAAAAACAAAACAATACAGGATTTAAAACAGTTTTTTTTTTTTCACTTAACATGATTCTGTAAAGATAAATTATGGCTTGCATTTTAAAAAATTGAGTTTGTTTCACATGGGGCTCCGGGCCCCAACTAAGCTAGCTCATGTGTTTGATCGTTTGAATGTACGACACTTTTGTTATCATTAAGCTCAGTTATATTGCTTTTTTATTGAAATATTTTAGGATTTACAGATTTTTTATTACAACCTAAAAATCGGTGGCCCGGAGCCGTATACTCTGCAGAATTAAAAAAATCTATACATGATTTAATACAGATTTTTTCCGCTTAACACTCATATTTTAAGAAAAAGTATGTTTTACATTTAAAAAAAAATGCGTTTGTATCACGTGGGTCATATGTAATGTATTTTGAAATTGTTCAATATTACGAAATTCAATTGTTATTCAGTTCTGTGTTATCAGATTATCATAAAATTACGAACATTGAACCGTATCAGATTTGTTTTCTTTAAGTACACGAAGAAAAAACGGAATCTTATACACAGTTCTACTCATTACCATATCTAACTTCATTACTTAATTTAGGGTACTTCTAATAACTAATAATAATCCTTTAGTAGCATTAACAAAAAACTCACATTTTACAAAATACTGCCTAACGATGTGTAAATTTAAGTAGTTTCATTTTTTAATAAAATTTACTTTGATGTTATACACGTGCAACTTATATTTACTCAGCGTAAGAAGTTTGTTCAACTTACCAAAGCGAAACATGATTCCATAAGAAGTTTGTAAAACGTGATCTTACTACAGTAGATAAAATATCACAATTAATTGCGTCACTAAGCAACGATGAGAATTCAGCATCTGCAGTTAATCTTTCTATTAAACATATAATTAATCACTTGAAGTTATAAATTTTCGATACCTGTAAGTTTCATTAATTATTAAAAATATTTAAAATATCTTGTACACATATTTGTTATAATAATTTTCATCGAAAACGCACACTTCTTTAATATCGATATTGTTAACTAAAATGCATAGAAATTTTTTTTTAATTAACATAAAAACAAATTAAAGTTATTGATTAATATGTATATATATATATATATATGTGTGTGTGTGTGCGTGTGTGTGTGTCCTGTCAAGAAAAAATATTAATAGTAAATAGTTATTATTATCGGTTATAAAACATGGCTGACATACTTCCCATCAATATTATAAAAAATTGTTTTGTATTTCGGTGCATCGGTCTTACGATTGATTTTAATCTTAGGATTCGCAGTAAAAATGGGAGTGTTAAAGAAGGTTTTAATTTGATATTGTAGTCCTCCGCGGGAGAAATAATCCAGCGGATACTCTCAGAGAATTATGTTGTGATTGCGCGCGTTCATCCAGTTACAATTCGTCGTCGTAAGATAGCTCTGATGTCGTAGTAATATAGTGTGGTTCTACAATACGGCTTGTGGTTTGTTTACATCTTAAAACAGAAGTTCCGTTTATGATAGTCTTAGATGAGCACCACAATCCCAAACTCATTTATTGTAAATGATATTTATAAAATTTAATTATTCGGTATAAAATACATTCTACATTCTTTATTCTGCACTATACTGACAAAACGTCCCCATTTTCTGGGGACAAATGGGGGCAAATGGGGATGCCCCCTTTTTTTTTATTTATTTTTTTAAGGCATTTTTCTAAGTTTTAAAAAGTTGCAGAAACTGAATTATTAATGAATAATACTTTATTTTTAGTCATTTTTTATTACGAATGAAAAAATGCATCCATGATTTGATAATTGTCGCAATTTTTAATGCTTCTCTATTATAAAGGTACTTTCATCTGGTCAGCCTATTCTACACTGTAAAAAATATGACCTGTTTGCTGCCAGAAATTCTCTGTAATGGGAGAAAATACGTTCTGGCAACGTAATTTTTTTTTGTAAATTAAGCGCATTTTCACACATTACAGATAATTTCTGGCAGCAAATAGGACATATTTTTTACAGTGAGTTACAAAATTTGTAAAAAAAAAAGTGTGTCCCTCTTTTAAGACATGCACTGTAAACGTAAATGTCTTAAATTCAATTAAAAATGTGTCTTATACGGATGGTAATCTCTTAAGCGAAAGAAAAAATACTTCTTGAGACACCGTTTTGCGTCTGAAATTAAGACATTGGAAATGTCTTTAAACACCGCCATATTAGGCTTAAAAACACCGCTATTTTTAAGGCTTTTTAACAAATAAATAAAGGTGGCCTGTCATTCTAATTTTCTGTTAAAAATACATTTTAGAATATTCTAGAGCAAAAAGAAAATATCACTAAATTTTAAAAGACGAATTTTCATTGTCCGAGAGTGGATTCGAACCTAGGCCTAACTTGGGATCGGAAAGCTGGTGTCAAAATTTAGTATCTTTACCAATCATGCCACTCACTGCAGAACACAGCAATGCTTGATAAAATATTCTGCAGCTTTATGTTTTAAGATGACTTGGCACCCTTGACTTCGCGCTATTGAAGGTTTTATAGAATAGCTTATATTTCCGTTTAATATTTATAAATTGAAATATATTAAGTAGGTTTGTTCAATAAAATCTATATTTAGGCAATAATTCTTATGCTGTTTGATATATTTTTTTATATATTTAAAAACTTTAAATTACGTTTTCTCAGTTTACATTTTTTCATGAATTTGTGGTTTTCAAAATGCTAAAACTTCTCCAGATAATTAATGAAAAAACTTAATTTTTTGGATGTCTTAAATAGCCTGCTTAAAGAAATTGATGATTGATTTTGAAAAAAAAAATTTTTATTTCTTGAGAAAAAAAAAGTGCATGTCTATGTAAAAAAAAATTTCGAATATATATACCTGTTTTTAATATTTTTTCTTTAAAGATATTACAAAATCCATACCCCAATTCTTTGAATTAGGCTCTATTTATTATAAAAAATAAAAAATAATAATAATAAAATAAATAATAAATAATTATAATAATAATAAAAATTTTCTTACATATCTGTTGAAGTTTTAGCATTTTAAAAATGACGAATTCACTAAAAAATTCAAACTGAGAAAACGCTGTTTAAAGATTTCAAATATGTAAAACATATATAGAAAATTCGTTGCCTTAACATATATTTTATTGAATAAACCTAATAAAATTCAATTTCTAAATGCTAAAAATACGTTACATTTTCAGCCCTCATTGTTTGGATAATATGATTTTCAGAAAAATCTCATAAGTAAAATCACTTACGTTTACTTTTGTTTAATCACTTAAGTTTTCAGGGTTTTTTTTTTTTTTTTTTTTTTTTTTTTTTTTAATAAAACAAATTGAAATTCTTGATGGTTTCATTATAATTTCAATTATAATTTTATATATATATATATATATATTTTTTTTTGAATAAAACAAATTTAAGTTTTTTTTGATAGTTTCATTCCAATTACAGATTTTATTTTATTTATTTATTTATTTATTTTTTTTTTTTTTATAAAACAAATTGAAATTTTTGATAGTTTCATTATAATTTCAATTTTAGATTTTTTTTTTCTGCTGCTAAGTTAAAAAATCTTTTAATTAAATAAAAGTATTATTATCCGTGTTATTATTATTATTATTTTAAACTTCACAATGATCGATAGATGGCACCTCTACTCTTCTCTTAAATTGAGATTAAAATTGTTATTCCAATGAAATTTGTTATTCACTTCAAAGCTATGCACCAGCAGTTCAGCAAAAAAATTAAAATTTCGATTTTTATAACGCTTTGTTGAAATGTGCGCAAACTCTCCTAGCTTTACCTTATACACATACATATACCGGGTGTCCCATAAATCTGTAAACATTTTAAAAATTCATAAAAATTGAAGGAATTGGTAGAATTGAAAGCTATTTGCGAAAAAGTTTTTCTCGTGAAGGGGGATTTTGTTTTGGTAAAGGAAAAATAATATTTAAATTATTCGTCGATAGAGGGTGTCGAATGGACTAATAACAATAAATATGCTAATCAAAGGCCTATAAATTGCGCGGTTTTACCATTAACACATTTTATTTCCTATTTTGATTCCTACTTGTGCATACATGAAGTTTTAATTACGATGCTGACTTGGTGGATAGCGTATTGTTGGTAAAGGTGTTTTCGGTGAGCTAAGAACCTCCGACTGAAGTTATAATTAGTGGGGTTGTAGCTCGTTTGGAAACTATTATTAACAGGGAAGAGGTGCCGCTCACCGCTCTAGGAGCAGTGTCGAGCGATTCCAGCTATGCTAGGCCCCTCTTCCGGAGTTTATTTAAACTCTTAAAAAAAAGAAAAAAGAAAAGAAAAAAGAAAAAAAAAATTACCAAGGCCGCTAGAGACAGGTCTCCCACGCGACAAGGAGCGGCATGCTCTATGCTGGTAGATAATAGGCTGCAGTTGTTGATAGCGATATATTTTGATGAAAAGATGATTTTGTGAAGGTTCGATGACATATAGAGCAAGCAGATGTGAGATTAATCTGTGAGATTAGTCATATTCATAAGAAATTCAAATATACTATTTAGTTTAGAAAGCAGGCTTTTTCTACTGAGGATATTAAACAGCCAATCGGCTGGCCTTTGATTGGGATTTCTTAAGTGGAAGGCAGAAGTTAAACTACAGTAGTAATAATAGTGATTCGGAGTTCCCTCCTCCCCGCAAGGACACAGAGGAGAGCGTCGGCAATGAAATCTGTATAAATAGGATGGAAATGGGCCGTAGTTTGTGGTGATGGTGAACACATAGAATAGGATTTATATGCCAGTAAACATAAAAAAAAAAATGTTCACGTACAGCGCCCTCTATCGACGAAAATTTTAATTATTTTATTTTAATAAAAAAAAAAATAAAATAAAAAAAAAAAACGCTCTTCATGAGACTAACTTTTTCGTAAACCGCGTTCAAATCTACCAATTCCTTCAATAATTATGAATTTTTAAAATAGCTACAGACTTATGGGACACCCGGTATGTATATATATATAACAGGATGTATCGGAAAATACACTCTATTTTTTAAAGGCACAATTTTGAAACACTGAGAGAGAGAAAGATAAAACAATTGGTATAATGGATAGGCATCCCAGCTGTTTGAAATTCCTATGCAAAAATCGCCAATTTAAGGCAATACATTGTCAGTGCGATATCCCTTAAATGCTGAGAGTCAAAGTAATTTGTCTAATAGGATTTATATTACATTGAAATGGATTACTTAGGGTCTCTGTAAATAGCAATAAGACACAATCAGAGCATGATTTTGGAAGATAAGCTCTGCAATGTCTTTAGTCAAATCGATGCATATGCTTCAAAGATGAACTTCAGAGATTATTCAGAAACTCAGAGAGAATTTGAAGCTATTCTTAAGTTTTAGGATTTTTCTGAAAACAGTGTCTCTTAAACTGCGCCAAAAAGAAGTCGCATGACTTAAGATTCGGAGGTCAATCTAGGTGTATGTCTGCCACTTGGAGATAATTAAGAGTGATGGCATTGTCGCTGAAATTTTTTACACTGACATGAAAAAAAAAAGTACATGGTTTGGTTTTAGAAATTTTGCTTAAACTATTCTTAAAACATGCTCCAAAAATTACGTGTTTTTGTCGTGCTAAGTTACATGATTAGATTCAGTTAAAAAAATGAATCTACGAGTCATGAGAAGTGACTATGGCACTTACTTTCATTTTCATATTTCAAATTAGAAAACTGTATTTTCTTCAAGATCGCGACAGTGAATGCAACTGACCTTAATTTCATGGATTTCCTTCATCTCCCCTCATATTACTTCTTCTTTCAACATTGCAATTGCCCACAGACTGATTGTTCGGGGATTTCTAGAGTCTTACAGATTATAGCACTATTTGTCAGTATCCTTTCTAACATTTGTCTTCATTAGATTTACTATAATAACACTTTTAATGTAACTTTCCGTTACATTTCGGCAGTAGATCACATAGAAGATTCATAATTTGTACTTCTGAGCCTTCTTTAAATCTTATTGTGTTTTCAGTGCCTCTATTGACAAATCGAATAATTAATTTGGCCAATCGTTGTACTTTAATTTCCAAACCTAACTTTTTAACATACCTTTTGTTTCTTCATTTTGTGTGTTTAAAAATTACATTATTTTAAAGTTAGAAATATTTTATAAATCATCTTGTATATATCAGTATCTAACAATATACATAGATATAAAAATAATCACTTTCTCTTACCCATAAGGTAGAGAAAGTATTGTTTTAGGGTCAAATTTTCGAAAGTGAGATTTTGTTGTATTTCAACGTTTTGAGGTCTCTTGAATACGAAAATCATGTTTTAATGGTTGGTCTGGTGTGTGTCTGTGTGTATGTCTGTGTGTGTGTCTCTGTGTGTGTCTGTATGTCTGTGTGTCTTTCTGTTATCAGCATATATCAAAAACAAATTATGGCAGAAAGTTCCAACTTGGTATTCTAAATGTGTATCATATAAGGATGAAAGACTAAACTTTGTGTTACGATCAAGCAAATGGTTCGTGTACAGGGACAATCAAGAGAATTCTAATACATTACGTCTATGGGGGGAAACTGAAGGTAAGTAGAGTTTAACTTCTATAGACTGCACTAAACCTAAAGAAACGAATATATATATTGTTTAATAGAGATAGCCAACTGGGAAAAAAATTGTGTATGTAGGACCCTCGCCTCCACCCCCTGGGGGAGGAAGTCCCCCCTCGAAGGGAGTAAATTTTCATGATGGGTATCTTTCAAAAGAGCTCGCCAATACGTTTAAAAAGAATGGTTGAACCATCGATTTGCGATAATTTAAAATAAAATTATCGATTTTTTTTTCATTTTTAACAATTTTTTTTTTTTTAATGTAATATTGAGAATAAATTCAACTTTTTTTTTTGGATATTTAGTGTTATACTACTTCTCTAATATGGAAACCGTGTGCATTTTCATGGAAGATGATTTTTTTAAATAGTAATTTTTATAAATTGTTTTTAGTGAGTGAATTTTTATAGGAAAATATAGAAGAAAGTCGTGTGGTGGCCACAACACACTAGTTATTTGTTGTTAGTGGATGTGATTTACTAATAATATTTTACCATTTCCAGGAAAGCTGTTCGGGAACTGAAATAAATTCCTCATAGAGATATGGTAAATAATGTATGTTTTAAGCTAAATATTCATCGCTTGTTTTTTGTACATTAATGAAACGGGGGGTTAAGAGGGGCAGTAACCCCCCCCTCACATAGAACAAATTATCATATAAAACTCTTCCTAAGTCTAATTTGAATTGTTTAACATAGGTTTACATAACAGTACTCATTATCTTACCTCTTAATCTCCAACCTGTATTTATATTATTAAATTTCAGGGTAAGAGAAAGTAGTATGAGTAACACACCAGATTATTTTCTTTATTAGACAAAAGAAAATAAGTTAAATTCATTGTTATTATTTGTACTTACACATTATTGATTTCTTACAGCTTATAGTGTATAATTTTAAGTCCGTTCTTTGTAAA
The DNA here is from genome assembly GCA_963930645.1 of Salticus scenicus. Lineage (NCBI taxonomy): Eukaryota > Metazoa > Arthropoda > Arachnida > Araneae > Salticidae > Salticus > Salticus scenicus. The sequence goes on from OZ005658.1 coordinate 180,950,376, forward strand.
AGTAAAAAAAAAAAAAAAAAAAAAAAAACGAAAATAGTCATTGAACATAATCATATTCAATGATTTATTCTATCTTTAATAAAAAAAAAATATCCATTAACAATTTATATCACTGAGACTCCGTTTTACATAATTACTAGGTACAACATATAATGTTTGCAGGAAAATAACTGATACATTCAATAATTTATTTAAAAAATACAAACACACACACACACGCACACAAAAATAATAATAATAATAATAAAAAGAAATGGAAGGTGAATGAAATGAAATATTTCATGTATTTGAATTTGGAAAACAAAAAGATTTTGTCCGAGAAATTTGTAAATTTATTCAGAAAGTTTAACAACAGAGGGAACTGGTGACTGGCAGTACCAAAAATCGATTACATTCATTAGCCGCCAAAATTTATTGACAAAGTTATGAATGTAATCACTAGTCGTAGAAGCAACATAACGCAATCTTAGAACATATTAACACCATTCTTCAGTTTTAAGAGGACATTATTTCTTTTTCATTTTATTTTTATAATTTCCTCCTACAACAGCGCTATTTTTTTAGAAATACATATTTAAAAAAGAAATAACGGTTCATCTTTTTTAGAAATGAAAATTTAAGTAACGAATTTAAAAAACTAATTTTAAAATAAAAGTTTACAAAATAATAATAATAATAAATTTCAAACAAATCTTTGGGCTAGTATATATAAAGAAAATAACAGAACAATTTTCCACAAAGTGTTCTATGAAATCCACTAATTCCTATGCTGTGTATACTTAAAAGTCTGTGTGGCATTATAGTGAAAATATACATGTGCGCTGCGTCTTAGGCAACATGTTCGTGTTATCTTATCACTTTCATCCATTTTTTCTGAGGTGCTGCTTGACTGAAGAATGGAAGCTCCAGTAAAGAGCATGCATAAGGAAGAACAATTGGATGTCAAATGCTTTTTTTTCATACCAGCAGACGGTGTCAATCGCTTTCTTCATACCGAAAAAGTCCACCAGTAGACAGTGGCAATCGCTTTCTACATACTGAAAGAGTCCACCAGTAGACGGTGCCAATCGCTTTCTCATACGTAAAGAGTCCATCAGCAGAAATTACCTGGACCATCAATGTGATTCATTCCTTACGGAAATGCAAGATCCATTCCCTTACTAATTTGTTGGATATGCACTATTTACCGTAAAACCTCACAGAAATAGTGAGGTATGGGGAGGATGGAAGTTTGTTGGATAAAAGGCATGAAAAATGTGATTATTTTCCTAGGTCCTGTCTTTTAGCAGCATATCCATTCTTTAACTAAATAACACCTGGAGGACGAGAATGAAAGTGATTAGATAATACGCACATTCTACCAGGTATACACTGCGCATGCACACATGCTTTTCCACTGTAATAGTGCACAGACTTGTGAACATACACAACACTAAAAAATAATGGCGCACATACAACGCTTTGGACGAAAATCGAAACTATTCTTTTTTATGTGAACGCCCCTTATATACAAAGAAATCCAAGCTTTAATGCGTTACAAAAATGCTGAGTTTTATAACAATAATGCGGAATTATTCATTTTATATTAGTAATGCTTTTTATTCAACATATTTATAAGATATTTTATTAAAAATAAACCTTTAAATAATTTCATTTAATTGTTATGCTACACAAGAAATATTTTAAGATACGGTATGCAAATGAAACTGAACATTTAACTTTTAAGTGTATCTGTTTTCCCAAATACAATCGGTAACAGAAGCAATTTTCTATTGTGCTCAAATGTGTAAATAGGCATAATTTTTTACCATGAAAATTTATCTCTTTTGAAATTTACAGTAATATACATTTACAAAGTGTTTGGGAAATTTTAGCAATACATTTTTACATACCGATATATATTCCGAACGCTACCTTATCAGATATCTTATCTAAGACAAATCGAATATTTTTTCATAAACGAGCTTTCCAAAAGCATGTAAAAGAATAAAAGTGTTCAAACTGCAAGTAATTTTTGGTTTTAAAAGAAATTTAGTTACATCTGTTTCAAATTGAATATCTCACAGAAGTATCAAGTATGGAAGGAAAATGTTACACTTGTATAAAACCCGTGTGAATATTTTATAAAATACTCGTAAAAGGAGTAAAAAGAATTTTTAGCAGAGTTTGTGTTTTATCGTTTTTATTTTAGGAAAACGTATTTTTGAAAATAATTTTTGAATAAATAATTTAAATAAATTTCTAATAAAAATATACTGTAATTGGTAACGTAAAAGGAGTTGAACTTTTGCCATATTCTTTAGTGGTTAAAGAAGTCAAAAGTTTCGATACGTTACAAGAAATGTAAAATTCATTTTTAGTAAAAAAAAAAAATACTAATAATGATACTAATAATAATAATAATAATAAATAAATAAATAAATAATAAAATAATGAAATTTGCATACATAAAAGTATTTATATAAAATGCATTTAATTAATTAATTTCACTGTTTTTTTTTTTTTTTAAGTATAATTTCTTTTTTACTTCAATTGCCCTACTACCGTAGGTAATGGGAGTATTGTATTCGGTCCAAAAACTCGACATTAGGATTTCAGCTTATTTACACGTTTTAAGGTGCCCTGAGTTGAAAAAAGAGGTTTTTGGCAATTGGTCAGTGTGTGTGTATGTATGTATGTGTGCATGTATGGAATCTTCTGGCTACCATATCTCCAAAACTAATAAAGATAGAACTACAATACTTTAGAATTGAAATAGATCTGGTGTGCAGATGAATTTTTTAAATTTTGGTGAAAATTAAAAAACCGAAATTAGGACATCGGAAATCGGAAGTGGGACCGTAAGTCCGTATAGCTAAAATGACTATAACTATTTTCTTCAAATTTGCTATATAAACACTCTATTAGATGTCCTTTTGAATGATATAGTTGGTTGTTTCAGGAAAATTGATTGGCGCCCTGTATAAATAGTTTAATTTCAGAAAAGTAGCTTAATTTAAGCGCGTTACTTTAAAAATGGCTGTACGGATTTTTTTCAAACTCGCCGAATTAACTCACTTTGAAATACCTTTTGTATGTAATTATTGTTTCCGATCAATAATTGAGTTTTGGTAAAAGTTGGTTTCTCAAAAACGGCTCTAACGATTTTCTTGACAATTGTTATATAAACTCATTCATTTCCCATGTATTACGTGGTTTTTAGAGAAAAATTAACAGTCATCCTGCTTAGGTAGGTCAATTTTAGATCTTGGAAATTGGTGTTTCAAAAAATAACTCTACCATTTTTTTTTCTTATTTTTTATCTCGCTATATGTAAGCTTCGTTTCATATGTCTTTACAAGTGCATACAGTTTCTCTTACTGGAAAAAATATGTTTCTATTTCTTTAGGTCACTTTTATGTCTTCTGATTACATTATCTCCAAAAAATGCATATAATAGATGTGATAGTGGGTAATGGAAGTCGTGTGGTTGCTTCACTTCAAATTTCTTTTAAAGAAATCCTAAACAGTACATTCAATCATACAGCCATATTAAAAAATAGTTATATATATAGTTAAATTACTTAACAAAATGGCTATAACTGAAAAAACTTTTTTTTTTATATATAATCCATTTTTTTAAATATTCCACAGATTTATATATTTGCTAATCGGTTTTTTAATACATTTATCAGTTACTTAATAAACAGCCAATCCATAATATGAATACTCATTAAGAATATTATTCTTATAAGGTAATTTTCCTTTTTAACTCATATGATAATATTGTGAATCATTAATAATGTTAATAGCTATAATATAAGAAACACTAATAAAAAACTACTTTAAAATTTTAGAATTTTTTTCAATTAGAAATATTGTTCAAATCATGTATGTCGAAATATATGTATATATATATATATAATACATATGATAATAACAGAAAAGAATGAGAACGAAGAATAGTCAGTCAAATAAATCACCACAGAAACATACACAGGCCAAACAAAATAACTAGTTATCTTAAATGGATTTAATTTTTAAGATTAATAATATTGTGAGGTTTGCGTTGACGCAGACACCATCTTAAACTTACTTAACTAACAAGGAAACGTTTAAAAGGTGTCATCTTCAAAAAGTGTTGAAAAAAATGTATGTGATTCTAATCTTCATAAAACACCAGAAAATTAAAAAAATTATCGGCTGAAATTAATTACAGTGACCACAAAAAATTATCCAAATTAAGCATATTTGGCGATTTAGCGCTGTTAGGCGATACGTTTGCTAGCACCGAGATTGCCGTATGCGAACAGAACCGTGTTTTGCTTTTCCGCCAAGTACTCAAAATCAATCGCCTAGCAGTGTGAAATCGCCAAATATGCTTAATTTTGGTAATTTGTTGTGGTCGCTGTAATTAATTTCAGCCGATAATTTTTTCATTTTCTGGTGTTTCATGAAGAGTAGAATCACACATATTTTGTTCAATACTTTTTGAAGATGACACCTTTTGAATGTTTCTTTGTAAGTAGAAATGGTACGAGACTCAATTAAAATGCAAATAATGTTTTATTAGAGCTTAAAAACGGGGAGGATAGCTGGGCCAAACTCAATATCAAATTTAAGTAACTTAAGAAAAATAGCTTTAATAAATAACTTAGATAAATGCAGAATAGATCTCACCAAATGAAGATACTGTAATAGGATGATTGCTGCTCTCGACGAACCACTTCGGAGCCACTTCGGAAACTAGACAAAGGTAGAAGGATTCCTTATTCCACCAATTTCTCCACTCTAATTTTTACGTTATTCTTTTTTGATAAAGAATATCTATTATGGTATCCGCATATCAAAGGACTGTAAATGCAAACTCAGAAAAAAAAGGTTTATTCAAAAGGGAAAAAAATCACAGAATTCCAACTTTTAGCATCGGACAATTTTTACATTCGAACACAAAACTAAAAAACAAAAAAACCTCTGTTGCCACTCAAAAGTAAATAAATGAAATTGTAAAAAGCACCATGGCCTTGACATCCTCCCACCTTAAGTTGGCGGAAGGCAACTTAACTATATAACAAAACAAATAATAAAATGAAAATTTCAAAATACAATTAAACAACACATTTCTACTTGATATTTCAAGGACTTTCACAACAATTTTAAAGTTCAGAAGATAAAGTTTTATACGTCCAATTTTAGAGGAGGTTTAACCACTCTCCCACATCTAGTTTTTAAAGAATTCAGTTTTTTTCTATTGACGTCAGAAGCAAAATATTCGTCTTGTATCATCTTGATTATCTTTAGTTCTGCACATTTTATTTCTCTATATGACAATTCACCAATGATTCGTGAAGTTGAATTTCTACAGTTGAAAATGAATCTTTTCATTCAGGCAACCATTCTTAGCATTTTATCATATTTCGAAAAATAAAAATAGTACCAACCTGAACTATTTCTATTCAAATACTCTTCTTCTTCATGTTTTTTATTGCTGAATTTATCATTTTCAGTTTGATTAAAAAAAAAAAAAATGATAGGCATGCTATTGGACGTTGGGCTCGTTTTTCTTCTTTCTTTTAGAATAGCTTGTTCATCGAAAATGGGCTTGGTGACAGGCCATTTATCTTTAGTTTCTCGAAGCCAAGTAGGTCCCTCCCACCATTTACTGTCTGAGAGTTGTTGGGCAGAGCACCCCCTTGAAGGCTAGTCGGCTGGATTTTGAGCTCCAGGAAGATGTTTCCAAAGGGTAGAATCAGTTAATTTTCTGATCTCTTGCATTCTATTATTGACAAAAACAGCCCAATTTTCTTCACGCTGAATCCAGCTCAATACAGTAGTTGAATCTGTCCAGAAATGTTGTTCAATACCTTCCCACTGGAGTGCACTGAGTACCGATTTACATAATCGAGCTCCCACCGTTGCAGCTAGTAATTAGAGACGAGGAATAGTGATGGGTTTAACTGGGGCAACCCTTGATTTCGCTGCCAAAAGAGTTACATAAACATCAGCATATTCGATGCGAATGAAAACAGCTGCTGCGTAAGCAAATTGACTAGCATCGCAAAACGTATGAATGCTAATGCTATATTGACTAGTTACATCAGGAAAAAAACAACGAACAATAGTCAAATTCTTCAAGATATTCAAACCTTCAAACCATCTTACAAATTCTCGTCTCATACTATCTTCAACTTCCTTATCCCACGGGATAATGTCCTTCAACATTTTTGTAACATTAGCTTGGGAACTAAGAGGACAGGGCATAAAAACCCAATTGGGTCAAAAACTCTTTGCGTAACAGAAAGAATTACTCTCTTCGATACAATTTCAAGTCTGTATGTATTCAACCAATCCAAATTGATCTTCAGTTCGTCTTCTCTGTGATTCCAAAGCAATCTTAAAACAGAAGTAACCTGTTCTGAATCTTCATCTCCTGTATACTTCCATCCTATTAAATTGAATTTTCCTTCAGTCAAAATATGACGAGACTGTTCAACAAATGGTAGTATTTCTGATTTGTTATTTAAACTTGTAACTAGATCATCTACATAAAAACTTCGAAGAATAATCTCAACATATTTTTGATTATATTTTGAATTATTCAGATATTTTTTCAAATGATGCTCTAACACAGCTCCTAAAAGAAAAGGGCTACTTTTCACACCAAACACCACACGAGAATGCCGCATTATCTTAGGATCGTTATTTTCTTTTTCATTCCACCAAAAAACTTAAGGTAATTTCTATCTTCTGGTCGTACACTTATCTGTAGAAATGCTTTTTCGATGTCAGCAACAATTCCACATTTATGTTCGCTAAATCTAAGAAGATCAGGGATTAATTCTAATAAATTAGGTGCAGATTCTAAACATTGATTCAATGATGGTGATTCGACTTGTCTTGCAGATGCATCAAAAACTGGACGCACTTTCGTAGTTCCATGTTGTTTCACAACAGGTCTATGAGGTAAATAGTGTTCAAAAGGATGAGATGATGATTTGATTGGGTCATCTTCAATTATACCTAATGAAGCTCATTCCTTAAACACATTATCATAAGCTATATACAAATTTTCTTGGTGTAATTTTCTAGTTGATGTGATTAATCTTTTCATGGCTAGTTCTTTATTGGTGGGTTGGGGAAGATGATCTTCTTTCCATGGAAGAGCAATTTCATATCTTCCATCTTCATTAATTCTTAATGTTTCTTCAAACTATAGCTTGGTCAAATGCTCGTTTTCTTTTTTGGTCTTCATTTCGACAGGATCCCTTATTCCTAAACCTTCCAGACTAAAAAGATCGGAAATAGTTGCTTCTCTAACAAACAAGGAAATTACCATCATAGTAGTATCTTCTTTTTCAGAAGGTGAATTGGTTTTCCTCATAAGTGTCCATCCTAGATAGGATTCCACAGCTACTAGCCCACTAGATAGAACTTTTCTCTTTCCAGTAAAAAGTCTACCAGCAGCATCTGCTCCAATGAGAACATCAATTGGACCCGAATTATCTTCTATATCAAAAATGTGTATATTCATAGATCTTAATTTATTAATCCATGGGCCACACGAAACAGAGGGAACATCATTGCAAATAGTTTCTTGATCAACTACATCAAAATTGCAGTAAAAATTTCCATTTAAGCTTCCTAGTTCAATTTTATATACATTATGAAGTTCGTCTTTGCTCTTTTCACCTCCAAAAAGTGAATGTGACAAACGTTGCTGACGCAGAGGTTTCAAATTTAACTTAGAAGCTATCTCTCTTCTAACGTACGATTTTTGAGATCCGGAATCATACAGTGCTCTCACAACTAAAATACTGTTCTTATATTTTAAATTAACTTTCAAAGTTTGCAGCAAAACTTGCGGAGATTTGGATATGGTTGTCAAATTCACAGATTTATTCTGCTCTTTAATTTCCTTTTCCGGATTATTTGATGTAGACTTATTTACACTTTTATTTGATTCTGTACACATAATAGCAAAATGTGTTCTGTTACAAATAGTACATTTCACAAAACATCGGCGTTTTTCTGCCCTATGGCCAACTTTTAAACATCTAAAACAACAACCTTTATCTTTTAAAATTTTTATTTTTTCATTATATGACATTTTTCGTGCTTTAAAGCAATTCATCGATTCATGTTTTCCATTGCAGAAAGTGCACAACTTCTCTGCACGTGCATTAGTAGTTAAGAAACTAGCAGCAGCACAAATTTTTCCTCTGTTTTCTTTATTCCCTTTACAAGAAGAATCATTCAAATCAAAACCAGCCATAGCTAAGTTAATTCTTTCCTCAGATTCTACTTCCGTTTTTAAAAAGGCTAACAAACTGTCAAGCCTTTTTTTTGGATCATTGCCATGATCAAAATGTGAGCTTCTCTGCCAAGCTCTAAGGAAATCTTCAGGCATACACGATTCAACCAACGGATAAAGTAATGCTGCACATTTATCAGTTGTAACACCAAGTGGTTCCAGTGCACGAATTTGCTGTTCGAGATTATCATACAGTGCACATAAATTCTTTGAAGAAAATTTTGAATTGGCATTCTTCAAAACTAATTTTAACAATTCTCTAATATAAATTTCAATTTGTAATTCATCACGACCGAAACGGGTTTTCAAACAATCAATTGCTTTTATATAATTATCGCCAGTTGGCGGAAAACTTTCAATAGCCTCTCTAGCTCGTGATCCTTCAACAGTAGCTTGTAATAGATACTGAAAATTATCAGAATTAACTATAGTAGAATCGTTATGATTTTTTTCAAATTGGCTTCAAAAATAAAGCCATTCTTTAACATTACCATCAAACCGTCGTAATTTTAATCTTGGTAATTTAAACCTTCTCTTCTCATTAATATTTTCTACAGAATTAACAATAACAGATTCACTCTGAATTGGACTAAAAGCAGAATTTACAGTTTGATTGCTATCAATTATTCTTCTTACTTTTGTTTCAATTCTTATTGCATTATATCGACAATCTTCAATTATTTCGAATTCTGTGTCAAATTCTTTTTCAGAGAGAACTTCAAGAATACTTGCATGCGTTACTTCCAGGCGATCAACTTTCGATTTAAAAACACTCAATTCTGATTCCAATTCTGCAAGGTCAACATCTTGTGAGGCTATCAATTCTTCAACTTTATTATATGCTTTCGAGAAAGCGGCTCTTTCAGCCTTTTTAGCTTTTTTCAAATTTTCTAAATTAGCCATACTCACAATTAACTGCATTTACAGTCCCGCCGAGGGTACCAAAAATTTTACGTTATTCTTTTTTGGCAAAGAATATCTATTATGCTATCGGCATATCAAAGGACTGTAAATGCAAACTCAGAAAAAAAGGTTTATTCAAAAGGGAAAAACATCACAGAATTCCAACTTTTAGCATCGGACAATTTTTACATTCGAACACAAAACCAAAAAACAAAAAAACCTCTGTTGCCACTCAAAAGTAAATAAATGAAATTGTAAAAAGCACCATGGCCTTGACACTAATCCAACTCTTTCATTAACACCACAATATTCGCCGAATACTAAATAAACGCCTAAGAACAATTATCTTTTACTCTACACACTTCTACCACACACCTACACCAAAGATACATTCATATTTATACTTAATCTCCATCAACTCCAACCTCTTAACAAAACTTTAAAGCCCCTTCATATTCACTCACATACCGCAACTTACTTTCTCCGTTGCAGCGCTATACTGACGCAAAACTATTCAAACCTAAAATTTCGCCGACTGCTGGCGCCGAAGCATTTTTGCTTTCCCCCGCTTAGTACGTTGCTGGATCCAGTATAATTGGGGAAAAAAAACCTATGGTGACCTACCACAGTCTCAATCTTACAATATTATTTACTTTAATTTTTAAGACTAAAATACCTGAGGAAATATAATACGCGCCGAGTATTTTGATGCTGAAGAAAAGAAGGCTTACTTTAGGATAGTATTTTAAGGGGAAATAATAGAACATTTATTAATAAAAAGAACCTTTTTATTTTGAGATGAGCAAAAGAATTTCGGACCAAAGCAAAATATAAGATTGAATTTTAACTGAAAATCTCAAAATGCTATAACACGTTTTCAAGTGCTATCCTCATAGCATTGAGCAAATAAATGTAGGTTTTTTGTATTTGATAAGCATTTTAGCACAATATCAAATGACAGCACGAACCTACAAGAAAAAATAAAATCTTAACATGAACCTTCAAGGAAAAATTATCTTGAAATGAAATAGATATATTAAAGATATATATATATATATATATTTATTTATTTATTAGAAAAATTCTATGGAGTATATATTTATTTTTATTTTATTTTATTTTATCTTTTAAGAAACTTTTGCTGATAAATTTATTTTTTCGATTTTTAAAGAACTTTAAAGATTTTTAAAGAACATTTTATCGATAATTTTCTCCATTCGGAAATCTAAATTCCAGGCAGACATTTACGCATTTCTTTTTTCCTTATTAGTATTTATTAAAGTATATAAACAGGATTTCACACATAAAATTTTTAATATATATATATATATATAAACTAAGAATAATTAATTATTTAACTTTTATAAAATAAAGAGTTAAAATTGAGTTGGTTCATCAATCATTTTGATTACTCATCTTCACTGATAAAATAAATCCATGCGTTCAAGTTAATTAATTATTAGGTGTACAAATAAGTTTTAGGACACTTCGATTTTGTATCATAACAGCTATTCTAAATTAATTCAAAGGTCCCGCGCTTGATATGTAGTATCTAAACGTAAAGGGGTCATAAACATAACCTATAAATTCTGTAAATTAAACATGCAGACCGATAAGCTATTTATTAGACACTGCATTCGCTATGAATTCCATCAAGGAAAAAGTGTTAGGAAAGCGTGTGAATCGATATGTTCTGTTCTTGGAGACAACATTGTATCTAAAAGTACATGTGAGTATTGGTATAAGCGATTCAAAGAAGGTGATTTCGACGTTAGTGACCGTGAACGCACCGGGCCGCCTGTAAAGGTGGACGATCACGAACTGCAAGTGTTGCTGGATGAAAACTCTTGTCAGACGGAGAAACAACTTTCGGAACAGCTTGGAGTAACTCAACAAACTGTTTCTTATCGTTTAAAAGCAATGGGTAAGATTCGAAAAGGAACAAAGTGGGTACCACACTTTCTGACTCAAGAAAAGAAAAACAGCCGTCTTAACATTTGTGTGAGTCTTTACAACAAGCAACACAGAAAGTCTTTCTTGTGGAAAATTGTGACCGGCGATGAAAAGTGGATTTATTTTGATAATCCGAAACGCAAATATCATTGGGTTGACCCCGGCGAGCCGACAACATCCACGCCAAAGCGCAATGTTCATTGTCACAAAGTCATGCTGTGCATATGGTGGGATATGAAAGGCGTACTGTATTATGAACTTCTCAAACCTGGTCAAACAGTTACTGCCGATCGCTATTGTCATCAATTGATGCAATTTAATCAAGAAATTGAGAAGAAACGTCCATTTTCTGGTAAAGGAAAACGTCCAGTAAAACTGCTCCATGACAACACGCGGCCTCATGTGGGTAAACCGGTCAAGGATACGTTACTAGCGCTTGGATGGGAAGCTGTACCACACCCGGCGTATTCACCAGACTTAGCCCCATCCGATTATCATTTATTCCGGAAAATGCAGAACGGTTTGTCTGACGTGCGATTCAAAACATTTGAAGAAGTGGAAAAATGGGTTGCTAAATTTCTCACCTCGCAAGACGAAAGTTTCTTTGCGAAAGGCATCCGCGAGTTACCTGAGAGATGGCTGAAGGTCATTCAGTGCGATGAAGATTACTTCGATGAATAACTGTGTTTTACCTCTTTTTTAATAAATCTTGAATTTTTTTAAAACTGTCCTAAAACTTATTTGTACACCTAATAATTAATTTAATTTAATTTTTATTTTATTTTATTTTTATTTATTTATTTATTTATTTTATTTTATTTATTTTTTTTTTGGAGGGGGGGGGGTATAAAATAGAAATCCTTTGATGGATTATACGTTTTAATGAATCTCATCAGATTATAAATTTGATTTATACAGAAAACGATGTACATTTATTTAGGAATTAAACATGCGGAAATTAATATGCATAGTTTCATTCAACCAATAAAAAAAAAACTAATAATAATAATAATAATAATAATAATAATAATAATAATAATAATAATAATAATAATGCTCACTGGTACTTTTGATACACAACACAGAAAAACAAAAGTATTAATATTTAATATCCCCTGATAACTCCACGGTTACATTTAAAACAAATTTAATTTACACAGAAAAGAAATTTTTTGTACATTTTATATTTTCTTTATTTAAAGATATTTTTTTTGTTTTGACACTTATGTAAATAAAATAAAACTGTTTAAATAACTTTTGACGTAGCAGAGTATAAAAATTTTTAAACTTATTTATTTTTTATTCTTGAAAAAGTAAATACCTTTAATATGTCTTTAAAAAAAATCATAGAGCAGAGGATAATTTTAAATTGGTAATAGATAGGCTTCTAAACAAATAAAATACTGTCGGTAACTGCACGGTAAGTTTTCAGTATGACTGTTTCTAAAAAGAACTCGTCAATGACTTTAAAACGAATGATTAAACTGCAGATTTGTAGTAATTTTAAACAAAATAATCGTAGTAATTTAAAACAAAATAATATTTATTTTTCTTATTTTAACAAAAACAAAACTAAACAAAACGCATTGTCTTTGATCTCGAACAAGATTAACTTTCTGTTGATATTAAGTGTTAAACTTCTCTTAGACAAAAAATGTTCTGCATCTATCATAAAAAATAATTTTAATTAATAATTTGTGCTGCGTGATTTTCTGTTAGAAAATATAGAAGAAAATAATTCCCTTACTTTTCTGAACAATTTTAAAAGTTTGTATGAATTTGCTCATAGCTACGCGCACTAAATCATACATTTTACATGAATGAAAGATGAATAATTTAAAGAATTGTCTTAGACAGGCTACAAGAAAAACCTTATTTCGAAATCCGATAATGAGTACAAAGTGTTGCCATTGTATATAACTGCTGTGTCATATTAATTACCTAGTATGTGAAATACATAAAACAATTATAAACATTTTACGATGTTAAAAAGATTTTTCTTCCTATTGAAACAACATATTTAATTAAAATATAAACATATCTCAGATTAAAATAATTAACAATCCCAAGGCGCATTTTGTGACTTAGGAAATGCTCTACACTGAGAAAAAATTCTGTATCTGACATCTAGAATATAAATTGTGGCTCTAGAATAAATGGTTCCATGTCATTATTATAAATTATAGTCCCTTTGGAAAACGAGTTCTAGAAGCCCCCTGTTAGAATTCTAGAGCATTTGCTTATATTATGCAAAGTTATTTAAAAATCTCTGCAAATAAATGAGACTACAAGAGGCGGGTTTCAGCAACTATAATCTTGGTTTATTACCCAATCCTAGAAAATCGAACGAGAATTTCTCGCAATACAAAAGATTCGGAATATTCAGAATATTGTTTCACCATTTAGAAACATGTAAACTAGAAATTGTTGATCATTTTGTCTATTCAGTTTATTGTCGTACCTTATGCGCGCATAGCTCCGAAATATATATTTCTAGTTAAGGGATTTAGAAAGTGGCCACTTATTTATTCTAGAGGCTGGCGGTATATTTTTTTTTTCGCAGTGTATTGCTAAAAATTCAGATATTACAACTGTTGTATGATGTATGTTGATCTATCATATTTCATTAAAAATGTATTAAAGTTTTTTAGTTCATTCAAACTTAATAAATACACTGTGTAAATTGAAGTGCTAAAAAATGAGTAAATGGACATATTCATTTTAAAATGAATAATTTTGTAGCAAAAAGGAAAACATGCTTGTCCCTTTTATGAAAGATAGTATGTTTTAACAGTAACACGTGTCCACATTTTCCGATGTTAAAAAGATTTTTTTTTCTTTTTGTATAACAACATATTTAATTAAAATACAAACATATCGCAGATTAAAATAATTTACAATCCCAAGGCACATTTCGTGACTTAGGGAACGTTCTGCAGTGAGAAAAAAATCTGTAACTGACATCTAGAATCTAAATTGTGGCTCTAGAAAAAAAAGTTCAATGTCATCCTCATAAATACTAGTCAATTTGGAAAGCAAGTTCTACAAGCACGTTTCAGAATTCTAGAGTATTTGCCTATATTATCGAGGGCAAAGTTATTTAAAAATCTCTGCAAATAAATGAGACTACAAGAGGCGGGTTTCAGCAACTATAATCTTGTTTATTACCCAATTCTAGAAAATCTAGCAAGAAATTCTCGTAATACAAAAGATTCAGATTTTTTAGAATATTTTTTCACCATCTAGAAATGTGTAAACTAGAAATTGTCGATCGCTTCGTCTCTTCAGTATATTGGCGTGACTTATGAGCGCGTAGCTCGGAAATCTATATTTCTAGTTAAGGGATTTAGAAAATGGCCACTTATTTATTCTAGTTGGCGGTATGTTTTTTTCCTCAGTGTATTGCTAAGAATTCAGATATTACAATTGTTGGATAATGCATGTTGATCTATCATGCTTGTCTCTTTTATGAAAGATAGTATGTTTTAACATTAACACGTGTCCACATTTTCCGTTGTCAAAAATATTTTTTTTTCTTTTTGTATAACAACATATTGAATTAAAATACAAACATATCGCAGATTAAAACAATTAACAACAGCAAGGCACATTTTGTCACTTAGGGAATATTCCATGGCTAAGAATTTAGATATTACAATTGTTAGAGAATGCATGTTGATCTATCAAATTAGATTAAAAAGGTATTAAAGTTTTTCAGTTCATTCAAATTTAATAAATTCACTGTTGATAATTAAGTGCTCAAAAAGGTGTAAATTGACAAAATCATTTTGAAATAAGTAATCTAGTTACAAAAAGGAAAACATGCTTATCTTTTCTATGAAAGATTGCATGTTTAAATATTAATATGTATCCACTTCAAAAGTTATTATAAATATGCTGAACTAAAATATTGTCTTTAATAAAATTTTTACTAATTTAAACAGAAATAATTCAAACACAAAATTTAATCTCTCAAGTCTCCAAAACTACATTTCTTGTTTTTTCATGCTGGTTTTAGGAAGAGTATATAATTGAGAAACTATTTTTGGGGTACTGGGGTACAGGGTGCTCGACGAAAAATTTGAGCCTGCTAATACGCTCAAAAATAAGTACATGGGATTTTAAATTTAAATATATTTACTTCGGAGTTATTTTGTGTACCTGGCATTCACAAATCTGACATATTTTTACTCATTTTTGACATACTTTTGCTTCTCTTTTTTTTTTTTTTTTTGTTTCCAGTGTAATTATTGAAACTAAACCTTTTCAAATTAAGCCATTTCAAGCTTATGGTTCAAATATAAAATTATGCAAATATAAAAATATTATTGAGTAATTATTCCTATACTTTCCATCCTTTTACATTAAATTTATTTCCAATTTAAATTGTGAATTTTGAAAAATGGGGAGTATTTGTTTTTTCTATTCTCAAAGTGATAAATTTACAGATTAATATTTGAATAATATATCTAATGAATATTTTAATTAATGTTTATTCCAATACGTGAAAGTTTTGAGTAAATATTTTATCTAAATTGTAGAAAATGTGGCGAAATCCACATATATTATATTTAAATTAATTACTTCATTAAAACCACCAGCTAAATTTAATGTGTTTCATTTATATATTTGTGAATGATTATGCTGATTAAAGAATGCATGACAAAATATTGAGTTTGTGAAATAAACGGGTAACTACATTTTGTAAAAAATAAAGGATGAGAATGAAAATATTCTGAAACAATCATTCCTGTGTTATGAGGCATGCGAAAATATGTTTATTGCATGCAATAATAATTTTAGTATGTAAATGATTATAGAAAGCAAATAATAACGATAGTTTCTAACTGAATTTGTTTTTGCTGACAATTCAATGACATTTTCGTAATCAAGAATTAAGAGAAATTTATAGAATCCTTAATTTAACCATATTTCTCAATTTAAGATATTTAGAGTTTAAATGAATTGAAAATTATAGATTTGTACAAGCTACCATGGTATTTAATGTATATAAATTAAAAATATGAAACTTTGGACAATACCGCTTAACGGCCCTCTTCACTTACCGTCGCCAGAAGCCCGAGCGAATGTTATTCTATGGGGAAATTTTCTTTACAAATAACTTATTAACTAATACATATTTGTCAATTCTGTTTTCACATTCAGAAAATTCCCAACTGTTAAATTGACGGACGTTTTTTAAAAATGTATTTTTTTTTTTTTAATTTTTAATTTTTAATATTTTTTTTTTTTTAAATTGCAAAATGAAAAAAATTACATATTGAAAATTTGTATTTTGCAGCTTCAAAGTAAAATATAAAAAATTAAAAAAATAATTTTTTGAAAAAGGTCCGTCAATTTAACAGCTGGGAATTTCCAGAATGTGAAAACAGAATTTAAAAATATGTATTAGTTAATAAGTTATTTGTAAAGAAAAATTTCTCATAGAATAACATTAGCTTCGGCTTCCGGCGGCGGTGAGTGAAGAGGGCACTTAAACGAAGTTATAGCTATCGCATATATAGCTAAACATACGTGAAAATTAAGAAAATTCTCAATCGATACCCACAAATGTCAAAGAGTGCAATTTATCTTAATATAATACCTAATATAAATCTAAAATAATCTTATCTCGCACTACGTTTTGTGCAGTTATATGTGGTATATGCAGAAAATCTTTGTCTCATAGAAACTGTAACAATTGTATAGCAAAAAAAAAAGAAGAAATATTTTTGGTCTTATATGTTTTAATCTTCAAAATCAGAATATTAATAAACGCATACCAAATATAATTGCTGACTTGTATAATAACAAGATTTGCATTATCTCTATCACCCGGAATATTTATTCTATATATTTACCTTCTTTAATATATTAATTTTTTTCTGTTTTCAAAATATTTTAATACGATTGTTAAAATATACCAAAACATTATAATATTCCAAAACTTTCTGTTTGTAATTAGTTTGTACCTAAAATTATACAAAGAATTTAATATGCTATGGGTCTCAGAGCAATACTTAAACACATTACAGATTTTTTCTAATCTATTAGGCTGTAGATATATAAAAATCGCTCATAATCATATGACTCTGATAATAAGATATCTCTTGACGGCATTTTCTTGATGATGTAACATGTATTGAGAGCGTTATTATTTGGTAAAATTCATGTTAAAACTATAATTGTCCCTTAGAGTCAGGGGTAGTACATTTATTCAATTACATTGTTCTCTTTTAGTTAGGAGATTTTTATATGAAATTGACTTTGTCATCGTGCCTTCGTGTCACGCTAGTAAACAATTAAAGTAAATATAAGACGTTCCGTGTGTCGCTCCGTGGCTCAGTTGGTTAGAGCGTCACATTAATAACGCGGTGGACGAGTATTCGGTCCCCGGAAGGACCGGCGTGTTAATTTTTGAGGATTATTAGTAGAAAAGGTGTCAATTGATGCAAGAAAGTTTTTCGTTGCTTACACAGTATCCTAAGAATTTTTTTTTTTTTTTTTTTTTTTTTTTTTTTTTTAAGAAACTTTTTTCTTTTTAAATATTAAAAATCACAAAATATTTTTTAAGTAAAAAAAAAAACGCCAAATAAAAAGTTTTAAGTAAAAAATGCATAAATAAATATTTGAAATTGGATTTTGTCATCGCGTCTGCGCGTCATGCTAAAAAAAACTGCGCACTTTCACAAAACATTTCATGGCCTACACAGTTTCCTAAGAAATTTTGATTAGTTTTTTTAAGAAGCTTTTTTTTTTTTTAACCTTCCAACGGGCGCGCGTATCTGAGAGATACACTTGTGGTAAATCTCGTTGTATATCTTAAATTCAGAGAGCATTTGAAACACTTATCTTTGGCTATTCTCTTATATATATTGATCTATTTTTAGTTATCTTTTGAACCTCGAGACAATGATATGAAGCTGAATATTTGCTATTTGTATTTGAAAAATACGCGCGACCTTTCATGTAACGTTTTGTTATATTTGATTTTTTTTTCACTGCTAAAAACGATTGTTGTTTTTGTTTTAAACATTATTATTTTAAATATTTTTAAAATTAATTAACTTATAATTCCGATGTTTCTTTGATTTTTTTATATTGATTTTGCGCTTTCAGTTTCATTCTTTCAGTTTTGTTTTAATGAATAAAAGTTCCAAGTGAATGTTCTTATTAATCTTCAAATGGTTATAGTATAATTAAAATATTCAGATACTTTAAAATACATATTTTACAGTAGTGTATGTGAAAACCTTTCATGTTCGTATAAGCAGCGCGCCCGCTAGAAGGTTTAATAACAAAAAAGAATACTAAAAAAGAAAAAAAAAAAAAAGCTTTAAACTTTTTGTTGTGGAGCTTTAAAAAGCATAAAATAAAATTTTATTCTTACTGAGACATGCCATAAAAAATAAAAGTTCAAAAAATAAGAAAATTTTAAAGAAGAATATAGATATTTCACTTTTACACGAGATGAAAATTTTTATATATTCGAAGTATTTCGAAAAGCATGCAAGAACAATATTCTTTTGAATTACTTAGATTTTTCTAGCATGTTATATGACT
Source organism: Salticus scenicus (assembly GCA_963930645.1). Lineage (NCBI taxonomy): Eukaryota > Metazoa > Arthropoda > Arachnida > Araneae > Salticidae > Salticus > Salticus scenicus. Next base: position 180,969,085 of record OZ005658.1, read on the forward strand.
TTTTTGACAGCTCCTTGACTTTTGGTTAAAATATCATGCTGATAACGCGTTGGTCGTGAGTTCGATCCTTGAAGGCCGACGTGCTACTTTTTTTTTTTTTTTTTTTTTCTTTTTCAGATAATTAAAAAAAAATCCAAAAGAAAATCTTTAGTTGTCTACACAGTATCCTAAGAAATTTTGATTAGACTTTTAAGAAGCTTTATTTATAACTGAAAAGCACAAAATAAAAATTTAAGTAAAAAATATTTTTTTAGAATTAGAAGCTTTTTACTGTGAAGTCCAAAAAACCATAAAATAAAAAAAATATTGAGGTAAAGTCATGCTATAAAGAAATGAAAGTTTTAACAGTAATGAAATTTTAGAGAAAAATATATATATTTCCCTTTTGCAAGATATGAAAAATTTTAAAAATTCAAAATATTTTAAAAAGCTTTCGAGACATTTGAAATTTATGGCTTAAGGAATAATTATACAAAAAACTAATAACTAAGAATAATGGTCTCGAATGCTTTTAAAAATATTTTGAATATTTAAAAATTTTTCATCGCTTGAAAAAGGGAAATATCTTTATTTTTCTCTAAAATTTCATTAGTGTTAAAACTTTCATTTCTTTATAGCATGTCTTTACCTCAATATTTTATTTTATTTTATGGTTTTTAGAGCTTCACAGTAAAAAGCTCCTAACCTTAAAAAATGATGTTTTATTTGAATTTTTATTTTATTTATTTTTTTTTTTTCTATACGAGTTATTTCTAAATTGTCAATGTACAGTAAAGCTTAATACATATATATTTTTTCTTTTTCAAAAATAGTTTATTTCAGAAAGTACAATGCTTAAAATTAAAAAAAATATATAATCTAATATGGACTTTAAATTAAGGGTACTAAGCAGCGTCAATGATGCCTTAGAAAGAAAACTGATTAATCTTTTCTGTTCTTCATTTTAGAGGTACGACAAGAAAAATACACCCTTATTTTGTCAATCATGACCACTGATTCTCTTTGAAAAATAAGCAATACCTCGAGTTTGGAAAACATATATAAAAAATACATCTATTTTAATTAATTAAATGCACACATAATCTACAGAAATTGAAATTTTTTAAATTTTTTCACCAAGTATTAATATCCTCAATAAGTGTAATATCTTCAAGACCATACCATCAAGTGGAATCTTATTATCAGTGTCATATGATCAAGAAAGGTTGTTATATCTGTCTCGAGCTTATAGATTAAACAGAGATAAAACTTTTAAATATTACACTTGTCCATAAAACAAATTAAACCATTCATACGATTTTCAATTAAAAAAAAAAAAAAAAATCTTAGAAGAAAAAAAATCTTAGAAAAAATCTTAATCTTTTATCAAGAATTTAAAAAAATTCATTTTTTATGTTTTTATGAAAGTAACTTTTTTAAAGATATTTGAAATCGATGAAAGCGCAATTAAAAAAAAAAAATCTACGTTTGGTGTTTTAATTAATTAATTATTATTATTTTTTTTTTAATTTTCTAACAAAGTTAATATTGTTTATGATATTGGTTTATTTGTCTGCTTGTGCGATTGTTTGTCCGTCTGTCCACGTCTACACTTTTCATAAATATCGTTAGAATACTTTGGTGTTAGTTTTGTTTTAGGATAAAAGCCAACTGCACTAGAGTCCTTCGCTTGAGGTGGAGTACCCTCTGTGGGAGGAATTTTTAAGGGAATTAGAATACTTCCATAAAAGGTATATGCTAATAATGTTTAGTACCATGTTCACAACTGAAAATGCATTAATAGCACCAGTAATTTCTCTACAAACAATTCCAAAGCATTATGTTCTATCAGAAGTAATTCTATTAAGAAATTTTTTTTAATACTTTTTGTACTGTAGTAAACATAGTACACAAAATACCGTCTTTATTTAGTATCTCAAGGTTATCATTAACGATCGGTGTACAGGACCACGCAAAACTATTCAGATATAATAAAAGTTATAATTAAAAATTACTAGAAGTGCATTCACAGCTTTCTTATTTGTTTTTAATGTTTTACACTAAATGTTTAAAGAAGCATTCTGACTTCTCTTCTAAGTGTATATCTATTCGACTTTTTATCCGCATTCTAATTTACTTCAATACAATTAGAAATCCCTGAAATTTATATATAATGATAAAATATACAATAATTAATTTCTTAATGAAAATTATATAAATGGCACTAAGGATTTATAAAGGGTACCCAAAAGACATTAGAAGCATTATAAGATTTTTTTCTAATAAGCAAATTTTTATAACTTTGTATTACACACAACATAATGAAATAAAATTTTATAATTTATATGAAAAAAAGACAATTTTCTAAAAAAATGGTACGGTTATTTTTACTGATTGCTGCACAATGTCATAAAAGTAGTATTCAGTTACTTTAAAGGACATAATTTGAAATTTCAGCATTTGCATTGTACCCTGTATTATGCATTTGACAAAAATTTATAAATCGTATTTTGACTTCGAATCTTACATGTGTCTGTCTATCCATCTGTTTGTCTTCCGCGCCCTAACAATCTTGACTTTGTCATGTCACTGTTTGCCTTGACTTATTTTAACTAATCTGAAAACTTATTTTTCATTTTTTGTTGCGTCCAAATGTTTTAAGAATTTGACTTAATGATCGCTAGTTTGTCAAATTACACTACTCTAAAAAAAGAAGAAAAAATTGAGAATACAAATATGACTCCATTTTTCCCAATCACTCACCGTTTTCTCTTCATACTGCCCCCTTCTCTTGTTTTAGCACTTTTTAGTCATTTTATGCCATGATATCTGAAGGATAGAAAACGATTAATACTTAAATTAAAAATAAAAATACAATTCATAATATATAATAATAATAATAAGGGAATAAGAGAAAAAAGTATAATTTATAATTTCAGGGGACATTCCCACTAAATTTCCCCTTTGCTAGAAATGCTCATGTTTTAGACCTTTTCACTTCTATAGCCCTTCAGAAGACATTAAATGGTTAAAATAATCTATTCCTGCCTACGAAACTAATTCATGACCTCAAAATTACCGAACACTAATAAAAAATATGGGAGAGCGTCCCCCAAAAACGGTTGGTGATAAGGTAAAATGGAAGTCATATTTGGATTCATGGGACGCTTTTCTAGAACAATAAAATTTATTTTCCTCAGTAATTATTTTATTAATATCGCTCTTATATATTTTAAATATTTACAGATTAATTAATTATTTTATTAAGTGGATTATACAAGTGTTTCTCTTCTGGCGTTAATTCCGTGTGCTTTATTATAAAATCAAAAACACTCTTTAGCCATACAAAAGTTATTCAAATAGGCTAATTGATCAAACAGTTATTTTTGTTTTATTGAAATTAGTAGTAGTACTTTACATACTGAAATGCAATCTATATAAATAAAGAGAAGTGTCTGTGTGTTTGTCTGTCTGCGCTCTGGTGCTCACACTATTAATCGCAGAGCTTCCAAATTTGGCATATTGATACCTGGGACCCTGCAGGTGTGCACCTCATCGAGATTTTTTCAAATTTCGAATTTAAATTTTTTAAATTAATGTTTTTTCGATTTTAAATATTGGATTTAATGCTTCATTTTCCATAAATTTAATTATTTGATTGTAATCGTCTGCGTATCTTAGCAACGGTTATTTCACTATTTATTTTTTATTTAATACATTCATTTGAAGGCGAAATTCTTCTTCTTCTACTTTTTTTTCATTAATCTACTTTTTATTTTATTTTGTTATACTGGTCGGAATCAAATCGTAGTACAGTGCAAATAAGAGGGGGCTATAAAACACATTGTTCAAAAACAAAAACGTGTAATAGATGCTGAGATACAGTCATCTTTAAAATCATTGTTCTTAAATAACAGAAGATCCACATGTCGTCGATAAATACCCAGATTAAAGTGCCCGGGATAGATCTTTTTGCAGACAGTGGGAACCTGGACCCCCCGATGCAGCAAGGGCAGAAAAAAGAGCTGCCGTAGGCAGCGGGTACTCGAAGCAAGGTCTAGAGCAATTTCAATGTTTACTTATTATTTATTTATGGATAAATTATTATTATTTTTTAATTAAGTTTTTATTTATATTGTGATGTAAAAAATAAATACTGATCCAATTCTTTTGAAAATTCATTTAAATATAGGAACAAGCGAAGCGGGCGTAGCCTGCTAGTATTTAATATTTATACGTTTTTTTCACTTTTTAATTCATATTAAAAGGGAATCATCATATTAAAAAATATTCATCATATTAAAAAATATATTACCCTCGGTATCAGAAGGAAAAAATAAATCCATTTTTCTTCATTTTCAACATGAAGGTATTGTAATATAAATGCATCTAATTAATTTAAGATATTTCCTTTTTTATAAATAGCGCATTTTAGAAACATCATTAAATATTATATCGGTTGTGTTACTTTCCGCGAATTACTAACTGCTTGTCAGTAAGTAAATTTTATATTTATTTGACAAAAGAAATCTGTATTTAAAAACCATGGAAATATTTTTTAATATGACGCCTGCAATAGATTCAAGGAATGTTCTTTATTGTGCCAATATAAAATGATATATCAAAAGATATCTATGTGTCAAAAATACTCATTTTCCAGCATAATAGCATGATATATTTAGAATTGCTTTCCAAAAGCCTTAAAAAAGCTATTTGGGATTACATAACAGTATAATATCAAACGAGAAGTTAGCTTTAGATATCTCATCCTGTTTTCAGAAGCATTTTTATTTTTCATTTTTATCAATATCCTTTATAAAAGAAGTAGCCGCACTCTACAGGATATTTTTACACCATAAGTCTAGATTACACTTCAGACACAGATGTTAGATTATTTTATACTCGTATATTTCCAAAATAAACAATATTTAAGAAAGGGTTTTCAACTATTTTTAGCTCCCGGTAGTGATACAAATATAATAATAGGAAAACTTAAAATTAATTTGTAAATGAAATGAAAAATTTAATAAATTAAAAAAAAATCAGTTATATAACTTATAATATCTATTCATAACTATTCAAATAATAAATCATAAGTCAATTTGTTGGACTTTTCGCCGCCATTATATTCTTTTCAAAGCATAATTAAATGTACCTCTTTATAACACATACGCAATAAGAATTCATAAGATTCAGAATATGTTCAATATAGAACGTTCTGTTGAACAGTACTGGTTTTTCGAAATAATTATTTGCTAGTATATCATCATAACTTATTTAGAATAACTTTCTATATATTTTAAAAGAAATTTTCTTTTCGCACAAAAACCTAATATCAGGATCAAATTTTATTTTAAATATAACATATTGGTGTAAAATACATTTTTAATCTCTTACTTTTTATTTTTATTTTTATTTAAATCATTGTATTTTACAAAATAAGATAAGAAACTGCCTTTTACAATCCCTTTATATTGCGTAACTTTAAACTATATTTACGGTACCGGTATTTAACTATTTTGAAATTTTAATATTTCACAAAATAAATAAACTTGAGAAGATACTTTTATGTCTAACAACCAATTGGGATGAAAATGAAATAGGATGAAAAATACAGATTAATTTATATTAAAATGTAACATTCAATAAATGATAATTTAATAAACAACAAATATCCACTTAAACTCTTTGAATTATCATTCAAATCCATTCAAATAATCACTTAAGTAATTATACAGGTTGGCAATTTTGCCATAACAATGTTTTGGAAATGTAACAAAATATAAATTTAAAAAAAAAATGTACAAAACATAAATACGTATACATAATCTTTTATAAAACACTTTTGCATATATTTATGTATATATATATATATGCCAAAAAGCTCCTGCATTTAAAAGACTAATATATAAATTGTATATTATGATAGTATATATAATACAGTATTAGCCTTTATTGCCTATTTTATACTTACGTCAATACCTACTTTATCGCCTATGATAGCGAAATGGAACAGTAACTTAACATGAATTTCCATCAGGATCATATACAATTATAAGATAAGTAATAAATTTTATCTCATATGTGTAACTACAGTCGGTAACAAAAGTGTCCGAACACTAGCAAAAATTCCTATGTAAAAAAGTACACTTCATACGTTTTTGTTAAATAAATCCTTATCGAATCATGTTCTTAGACTGTCTAAGAACAGGATTGGACAAGGATTTATATAACGTATGAAGTGTACTTTTTTACATAGGAATTTTTGCTAATGTTCGGACACTTTTGTTACCGACTGTACTCTTAAAAAAAAATATATATATATATATATATATACTCCTTCTCTTTTATAAAATAATGTAATAAGCTATATTCTTCAATTTATATATGCCTCATTTATACACAGTAAACTTCAAACAGTTTTATTTTTTTTTAAAGTAATGAAACAACAACAATAATAAGAATAACAATAATGATAATAATAATAATAATAATAATAATAATAATAAACATTTTCAAATATATTCAATTTCCTAAATGATAAAAATGAAATAAATATAAATGAATGAACAAAATTATAACATAAAGAAAAATAATACCCTAAAAGAATGCTCTATTTAAAATAAAGTTCTTTAAAAAATCTTTTCATAATCTTTGAAATAATAATTCCATAAATTCTAATGAATGGTATTTTCTACATTAAAGTTTAGAAAATATAGTTATATATATAACAAATATATGAAGTTCAACAAATGTCATTGCCTATCCAACTTAGAAAACGATGTATTAAAAAGTATTAATGTGTCAAAGATAGCCATTTTTAATCAAAATATCATACTATATTTAAAACGACTTTTCATAAGATTTAGAAGGGTATTTCGGGATTACATATTAGCGTAATACCATAAAGAAATTTTATTCTAGATGCATCATCCTGATTTTGAAATGCATTTTATTTTATAAGAATTATCTTTAATAAAAATCTGATGTGGGCACCACATGACTTCCTTATACACTCTTAGAAATATATATAATGTTAAAAAACATTGTCATTGGACTCGAAATATTGGCTAAAAATATTTTAAAAAATGAATTATCACCGTGTTCTGAGATTTTCTGAAAGTTAGTTAAAAACCGATGCAAGATTTGTACTGGTAACGCTGACGAAGGCAGCAGGGACCCGAAAAAATTGGCTAAAAGTATCAAAAGATGCATATTCACCGTGTTCTGAACTATTCTCAAAATTTCAAATGTCTAGCTAGTCGGGAAGTTAGTTAAATAAATTTTCTGTTGAACCATATAAGCGCTGTCGAAGGCAGCAGTCACCTGAAACAATTGGCTAAAAATATTTAAAAAATGCATTGTCACTGTGTTCTGAGTTTTTCCAGAAGTTTTAAATGTCCAGCTAGTCGGGAAGTTAGTTAAAAATCGATTGCAAGATTTGTACTGGTAACGCTGCCGAAGACAGCAGGGACCCTAAACAGTTGGCTAAAAGTATTAAAAAAAATGCATTTTCACCGTGTTCTGATCTAGTCTGAAAGTTTCAAATGTCTAGCTAGTCGAGAAGTTAGTTAAATAAATTTTCTGTTGAATCACATAAACGCTGCTGAAGGCAGCAGGTATTAGAAACAGTTGGCTAAAAATATTTTTAAAAATGCATTGTCAACGTGTTCTGAACTTTTCTGAAAGTTTTAAATGTCTAGCTAGTCGGGAAGTCAGTTAAATTGCAAGACTTGTCCAAACCGTTTTTGAGTTATTACCGTTTTTTGATACATTTTGGCCATTATGAACCTAATTTTCCTAAATATCTCCAAAACGGAAAATCATACAAAGTCCAAAAAGGGAGGTGCACAACTAATGTTATAACAAATCTATGTACCAATTCGCAACTTTCTACGTCCAACCGTTTTTGAGTTATGCGACATACTCACACACACACAGACAGACACACATACATACAGACGTCACGAAAAATCGTGTCGTTTTCGAGCAATGTGAAATGGAAAATCCATTTCGCAAATCGGGATTACTATACTTCCTTATACTTTGTATAAGGAAGTAAAAAAGAAATCTTTCTACGGTCTGTTTATACAACATAAATCTAGATTATACTTCAAACACGTATGTTAGATTATATTGATATTTATAAAATAAATAAATTTGATAAAAGGATTTTCAACTATATTTAACTCTGTGCAATGAAATGTACAGGGTGGCTACAAAATACTGTTACAAATATAAAATCATTTTATTGTACAAATATAAAATAGAAACAGATAAATACGCCAATACAATAAACACTATCAATGAGAGTTTAAATTGAAATAATTTGATTAGAATTGACCACCATCTTTATCTATTACTAACGATAATCTCTCTCGCCATTGCGGCACGAATCCTTTTAAGAGCACTTCAGAATGAAAAAAATTGGGAGAGGATTCAAAAATCCATAGAAAATAGCATAGAAAGGCAACACAAAATTAGAACACTTACAAGTTGGGGGGGAGGGGGGGGATAAACAAACAATAGTAAGAAAATGGAGGAAAAAATAAACGAGAAAAAGAAGCAGAAGCGCGGGAATAGTGGGCTCAAGGGCTCTGAAACTATCACAGAGGCCTAGATGTATCTGGTCTAAGTTGTGCACTTACAGAAAGTTGCCAATCACAGGAGTAGAAAGAGTGTTTTAGGAAACGATAAATTAACCACTGAGCTGAAGAACAACTGGAGCAAATGCTTCCAATACTTTTACACAGTGTTCGTGCGTGCCAGTTTTTCTGCAATCGTTCTCCTGCCTTGCATGGCAAGCAACATTTGTCGGGTCGTCTATTACTATTATAATCTTTAAAGAATTAAAATTTAAAATTGTAATGTCATGTTTAGCATATGGTTGTTCGAACAGACAAACTTTACACAATTTTACTTTGAAATATAAATATTTCAAATGCTTTTTGCCATGCAACGCTCGGAAGACAAACCTTTAAAACACGGCACGCGAAAACCGGTCTAGCATTTCCTCCAGTTGTTCTTCAGCTCAGTGATATTAACTCTTAATTTGGTTGTTACAGTATTAGCCACCCTGTATAATCAATAAATGTAAAAGGATGGATGGTTGGATGGTTGGGTTTAACGTCGCACTAGTGCTGCGCAGATGGACAACTGGCGGCGGTCTGGGACGCACCCCTAGAGGTGGTCCGGAGACATGCCATCATAATTTTAATCCTCCATGGAAGGGACGGCTCTCCCTCTTCGGTGACCCCCAGAGGTATAATTTTTGATGGGAACATGGAGGACATTGCGGCCACGAGAGATTTTACGTGCACCAGCCACCATTAGTGTACACGATGGTCTTTGGCCGGCTCGAGTACCGCAATCTTTCAATTACGAGGCCGGCGCTCTACCGACTGGGCTACCGCGGCCTAAATTTAAAAGGAAAATATTCATGAAATAATTTATAATAACCATTCCTAACCATTTAAATAATCACCCCTCCGCCTCCCCCTCCCCCTCCCCCAAAGAAAAGGCTTGGAATTTAGGCCAGTAAAAAATTTTGAAAGCACAACTAATATAACACATTAATATAACATATACACAAACGATTCAACAGTGCATATACATACAGTGTGTCTCAAAAAGCACCTCTGAAATGACATAACTGCGAAACAGTGAGAGACAGAAAGGTAAAACAAGTGGTATGTTGGATGGACTGGTCTGGAATTTGCTATACATCGATTTGCAGAAGCAGTTTCGAAGTCAGCTGTGAGATGGCATTACAAGCACACGAAACTTTAAATAGTACTCAGAAATATAGAAAGTTCATTTGTCAGTCTGGTTCTCTGGATTTCAAGATGAATACCAAAACTATCATCTATGGTTTTCACATTTAGACTAGTATGTTGTGACCACCACAAGATTTCTTCTATATTATCTTATAGAAATTCACGTAGTTATTTATTAAGTTATTATTTATTAAAATTATTTTTCCATTTTCTATGATGGATGGAGACGATTTTATCTCAGAGAAGTAAAACACTACATAAATGCCGAATGTCAATATCTTGTCGACATCAGAAAAAATGCGAATTGTTTTTTAAAATTATTATTATTTTTTTTTTCTTTCTTTCTTAAGGTAACTTTGTTTTAAATTATCAGAGATCTCTGGTTCAACTATTCGTTTTAAAGGTGTTAACGAGTTCTTTTGGATGATACTCATATTGAAATTTACATCCTCCGGAGTGATACTCCATCCCCCAGTGGGGAGCGACGATCCTGCATGTGCACAATTGTTTCCTAATTTATTACTGCTATTATCAATAATTGATATTATACTATTATGCGTTAAAAATAACTCTCATTGTGTATATTTATACGAAATTATTTCTATAGTATCATATAAATTGTTATCAGAAAGTGGGATGGCAGCGCCACCTGTTGAGCGATTGATCCCTAAATGTTACCATCCCCAGTTAAGGTCAATGTCCAACTAAATACCAATTTCAACTAAATTTAAGTTTCGTTCATTGTTTTGTGAGATAAAGTGTCCACAAAATTTATGACAGACAGACACACAGACAAACAGATTGTCACACAAACATATATTTTCTAAAAATGATCAAATCATGTTCAGGAGATCTAAAAACGTGCAAACCCATCAAAAAAACGAGGTTAAACATTTTCAAGAGTCTAATACTTTCTCCTTATATGTATAGAAGAAAATTAAAATCATACTAAAATTAAAAATTTATTCCCATTTGAATTATAAGTATGAGAGGAAAAACAGCTGCTTTGTAAACGGAAAATACCGTATTAGCCGCTCAGATTATATAAATGTAATCTAAGATAAATAAAATATAATAAAAATTTATATGAAATTTTCATTTTTAACAACTTTATTATAAATAATGATTATAAATATCTAAATACCATTTTGTTGAATGAGCTATAGCAATTTCCAATTTAAACTCTTTGATAAAATGATGTATGCAGTATATTTAACAGTAATAAATAACTTGTTGCATATAATGACGTTTAAACATTTTTCTAACTTTCAAATTTCAGTAAAATTTGCACGCTATAATATTTTTACGTATATATACAGTCGGTAACAGAAGTATCCAAACACTAGAAAAAATTCCTATAGAAAAAAAGTATGCTTAATACACTTTTGCTAAATAAATCCATGTCGAATCCTGTTCTTAGACTGACTAAGAACAGGACTCGACAAGGTTTTATTTAATAAAATACTATTAAGCGTACTTTTTTTACATAAGAATTTTTGCTAGTGTTCGGACACTTTTGTTACCGACTGTATATAAATATTTCAATAGTAAATATATTTTTATTAATTGCTCTATAATGAAGTATAAGGATAAATTTCTGAAAACGTTATATATATATATATACTTATATTACTTAAAAATACTTACATAAAATTAGATAAACATCATATGGTAATATTTATATATAAGTACATGTATATGCCTTTTTCCAAATACTTACATACAATGGCATGCATTTAAAAATCTGAATATCAACATTACTGTATCGTAAAAAAAAAAAAAAAAAAAAAAAAAATCTGGTATAAAACAACACCACGACTTCTATTACCCGTTATTACACGTATTGTATGCATTTTTTGAGATAATGTGATTAAAAGGCATAGAACTGACCTAACGACGCAGGAACCTAAAATTTTTCTTGTAAGACAAACTTGATACACTTGTAAAGACTTATAAAACAAAGCTTAAATAGCGAGTTAAAAAATAAGAAAGGAAAGAAAAAAAAATGGTAGAGTTATTTTTTGAAACACCAATTTCCCAGATCTGAAACTGACCTACCTATACAGGATGGTTATTAATTTTTTCCTATAATAACCCCGTAATACCCGAGAAAGGATATCTAAAACTGATTTATGAAACAATTTTCAAGAAAATCGTTTGAGGCGTTTTTGAGATACAGGCTTTCACCAAAACTTGACGAACTTAATTGTTGACCGGAAATCCACAATTACATATGAAAGGATTAAAAAAGAATTATTATTTCGAGTTATATATAAAAAAAAAAAAAAAAAAAAAAAAAAAAAAAAACCGTGCAGGCGTTTTTAGAGGAACGCACTTACGAGACCTGATATTGAGTTATTTGTAGGATGCCTATCAATTTTATGCCTGTCAACTAACCAACTATATAATTCAAAAATTCGTCAAATAGAGTAATTATATAGGAAATTTAAAGAAAATCGTTCGAGCAGTTGTTGAGATACGGACTTACAGTCCCACCTTCGATTTCCGATGTCCCTTTTCCACTTTTTCAATTTTTACCAAAATTTGTAAAATGCATCTGTATACGAAACCTGTCTCACTTCTGAAGTATTGTAGTTCTATCTTTATTAGTTTCAAAGATATGATATTCAGAAAATTCCCTACATACATACGTACTGACCAATTGCTAAAAGCTATTTTATGGACTCAGGAGACCTTAAAACGAACCTTAAAAGAGAAGGCTGAAAATTAAACTTCATTTTTTTTTCACATTTTACTCACTTATTTTTAAGGATGGATGGATGGATGGGTTTTTACATCGCACTAGTGCTGTGCTATGGGCAATTGGCGACGGTCTGGGACACACCCCTAGAGGTAGTCCGGAGACATGTCATCACAATTTTGATCCTCTACGGAAGGGAAGTTATTTTTAAAGACATAAATTCTTCTTTACAAATAATTCTATATTTTTCATGATTGCCAATATCAAATATATCATTTCTGGTTATTTTAACTTAATTTTCTTTCTTGTGAAAACTTTATATCGAATTTTTGGAGCTAATACAACACTCCATTACCTACGGTAGTAGGATAATGGAAGTAATATTTTGTAATTAATTATTTTAAATATTTAATACTTTAGAAAAGCAAAATTTTAACGAAGTTAAATTTTATAATACAAAAGCTATTTTATATTTTAAATCCATCATGAGCTCTTACATAATACATTTAAAAGTATATAAATGTAAAATGTAAATACTGAATTTTAATTGCAGAGATATTATAGTATTCGCAATCTAATAAATATAACCTGAAGCTACTTACAAATATCATAATTTAATAATGAATTTGATAATTTGAAACGATTGATAATTTGATAATTTGTTCATATCAATGCATGACATTAAACAATACAAACATTAACGATAAATTTAATCAGAATTCCTGGAAGGAATATTTACATATTTTATTAACACTTAATGATTTTTTTTTTTTTTTTGACTGTATCTCCACTGTAAGATATTAATAAAGTTTTTATGTATGTCGAGGCGGTAAATATTCTGATTCAGTTTTAATGTAATACCCTAAAGGCGATAAAACTGCGATAAACATGACTTTATATTCTATTATTATCTTTGTACGAAATTATTTCCTACGCGTTTTTTGGAATTGTACCTTTAGGAAATGATTTAATATTACAAAATAATATGAATAAAGTATTAAATGAGTAAAATATTATTTATTTACTTATTTACTAGAAAGTGAAGTTATAGATAATATTTATATTTAAGGTAAGGATATATTCATATATTATAAAATATATATTTAAAATTTTGCCATTATACACTATCTAGTAATAAGTATTTGAATGTTTTGACAAATATCTTTAAAAATTATTTAGGAATTATATTGATATTTTGGGAGTGCAAAGAACATGTTATGCCTGATATATTTCAGCAAACATTTTGTCCTGAAGATGAAAAAGGGACCAGTTAAAAATTAAACAAAAATCAAAATGTTTTGGATCACCCTGAAAAATTAATGCTTTAAATGCGTTTTGGCTGTAGCATGCGATTACTAGGATTATTTCATTATCTGTATAAATTTAACTAACCGCTTATATTCATCAAGTTATAACGGTTATAAAAAAAAAAAAAAAAAAAAAAAAATACAATTTTTTTTTTTTTTAATCGTAACACGTAGGGTATTAGACGCAGTAAAAAACATTTTTAGGAAACTTAGGGTTCTATATTAGGCACAGAGCAGAGCAAATATGTTATATATCTTACGAAATATGAGCATTTGTACTAAACAATTTTAACTACGCATGCGCAAACTTAAAAAAAAAAAAAAATTCATTTGCATAATTGAATTGCTGAAAGTGCTCTACTTATATGAAAACCCCAAACATACATCGTGTCAATTAAAAACTTTATGAGAAATAGAATCAAGAGAGTTTCAGTTCTACTCAAAAAAAAAAAAAAAGAAGAAATGAAAATGATAGGGGACTTTATCAATACTTATTTCCAATCAGCGAACACTATATTAGCATTGGACATTCACCGAATCAAAATAAAATTGTGAGTAAAGCCCCTTAGAGTTTACCTTTTATATTGAAAGGAACTGAAATTATGTTCATATCGCTCATAACTTTTGAATTTACAGGATATTTGTTTGGGGATTTGATATAAGTAGCTCAATTGGCTATTTAATTATGCAAATGAAATTTTAAAAAGCTTACGCATGCGTAGTTAAAAAATGTTTCGTGAAAACACACATATTTCATAAGATATTTAACATTTTTGCATTCTGATTGCTTTTTACTGTGTATATAATATGCCAAGTTTGCTAAAAATGGCTTTGCGCTGGGTCTAATAACCCTACGTGTTATAATTAAAAAAGTGGCATTTTTTACAACTTTTTATGCGGTAGCCTCAGATAGTTTTGTTTGAAGAACTCTCATATTCACATACTACTACCAAAACGAATTTAAAGCATTACTTTTTACAGGGCTGTCCAAAACATTTTGATTTTTGTTTAATTTTTTACTGGTCCTGTTTTCCTCTTCAGGACAAAACTTGTGTTGAAATATGTATAACATATTCTTTTTACTCCAAAGTTTCAAGATATTTCCTACAGAATTTTTCTAGATATCTGAAAAAATGTCTAAATTACAAAGTGTCCATATACTTAATGGTAAATAATGTATACCATGCTACAATAGGAAATATAATTTAAAAATACTAATATAAATACTTTCACATTATTTGCTTGGAGTTTTTTTGCAAGGAGTTTCTTGACCAAACTCTAACATTCAAAATAAATAAATCGGGACAACAATAGATAGAAGCATGAAACCAATTGTATGCTTATTTAAAAAATACCCCAATATTCTGATCTAGATGCTTAAGAATCCCAGTTACAAGTTGCGTCAATAGATGACACAGCAAGCAGTAGTACCAGTTGAGTTCCTATTCCCTAACATTAAATGGCGCGGTCAGCGCGTATAAATATAACTGTCGTATAGCGTTATCTGGGCATATGGATAGAATCTTAAATTTACTGGTTCTAAAAATAAGTCTTTTGATCGTACCTTTGTGGCTAATAACAGCAAGCAAGAAATGCGTTGATATGGCAAAACCCATAATCACTATGACGTACCACATTGCGATTCACATTAAAAAATAGGAGTAAAAACAGCTTACCAGGAGCCAGTGAAGAACTGAGACGAACACAATAAATGTAATTCCAAAATGATTTTATTCCAACGACCAGCATCAGGGAGTAGAGTCTGATCCGGACATCTCCTTTCCGATGACATCTTGGCTGCTCTGAAGGGTAAGTAACAAGGGGTAACTACAATCCGAATCCATCCTTACGATGATCGGGCATAATTCCATGCAGGTCTCAGAATATGTTTATCAGAGTGGTGTTGCCTCGATATACACAATTAATTTATCGAAAATTTAATCTATTTTACAGTAATAAGTAGATTATTAGATAGCTGGTGATTAGGGCTGGAGTATTTATCAATATATCCCCAAGTATCAATATTTTTTAAATATCGCAATAACGATATTAAAGATCTAGCTCTGCTGATATATCCCTCTAACGATATTTCTTTAGCGCAAACTCAGCGATCGCTCGAAGCGCCAATAAATAATGTTCCTCACTAGCACCTATCACCAGTCACCACGCTCGGAATAAAGAGAACGCCGAATAGCTTATTCACAGTGTTTTCTAAAAAAACAAACAAACCGTTTGGCTAGCGGAAGTGACGCAACCTCTTGTGCGCGCCACAAACCTGCATCACCGCGCGCCAAGCAAAGCCCGAAAAAAAAAGAGACCTGAATAGCTTATACTAATGCAACCCCCTTTTTCCCCTGCTATTACTCACTGACTAAAACTCCCAACCCCAAACAATCCTTCCTCTCCAATCCTCTCTTTCCATACCGCAATGTATCTACTTTCTTGAAAATATCACTGTCCAAAAACAAAAAGTCAATGATATTCATCAGGAAAATTAAACTATCACAGTATATCGACTTCCCATAGTATATCGACTTCCCATAGTATATCGACTTCTTAGAGTATATTGACTTCTCATTCTACATTCATGCATTTCCCTGGCTCTAAACGATAATATGAAAGAATTTGTACTACCGTTAGTATAAGTTCTTTGATAATATTGCACATCATCGCTCGTGGATCGTAGGTGTAATACCGCAGACAGGCGATATAAAAACAAACGCTTATTATGAGTATGACGAATGAAAACGATATCTTTTCTTTTAGCTCATTTCCTGCTATTGGTTCATTGATATTGGTTTATTTCAAAGTATCCATATCTTCTGGCCAATAAGATGCGACATGTGTTTGACTCGCTTTGGGCTCAGTGATGCCAGATTGGGGATTTTGTCCCCATTTTGGGGATTTTTGAGGCTTTTGGACCAAATGTTTGTGGGGACTTTTTTGGGGAATTCTAAAATTTTTGGGGACAAATCTGGGGAGTTCTTCAACTCTGTCAATGTTGATAACGTAACGATTTATCCCTACGACTGGAGACTTTCAATATCTTTATTGGTATTTGGGGATTTTTTTTTTTTTTTAATTGCCTTCTTTTGGGGAAAAATCTGAATTTTTATCACACAAAAATCTGCTTGATATTTTTTTTGAAAAAATTTTTATTTCCCCTTTTTTAGTAGAAATCAAATTGGGGATTTTTTCGAAAAGAACCTCCTGAATTGGGGAAATTTGAAGACCTGTTTGGGGAAATAATTTTCGACCATCTGGCATCACTGTTTGGGTTGTACATCAGTCCCTTTCTCCTTTCCCATGTTATCGAATGGGATTTTCGTTGCTTCGTTTTATAAAAATATCTCATTCAAAAATGAAGTTTTTCGAATTCTGTTTTTTGAATATTACTCTTTGAACGGGTCGCCTTTTAGCTTGGTGAACAATTTTTCGAAAAAAATAATTTAAATATTTTATTTCAATAAGTAAATTATGGACTCTTAAGTGTGGATCTCTAAGTAAAATATTTAAATTTATTTTTTCGAAAAATTGTTCACTAAGCTAAAAGACGACCTGTTCAAAGAGTAATATTTAAAAAAAACAGAATTCGAAAAAGTTCATTTTTTAATAAAATATTTTTATAAAACGACGCGACAAAAATCCCATTGGAAAACATAGGAAGGGAGAAAGGGTGCTATCTGACTGATGTAAAATAAAGTTTTATCTTCAGTAATTTTACAGTGACAGTTTCTTTATTAAATTATATAATATTGGATAGTTTATTACTTTTTTTATGTAGCATTTATTTTTTCTCTTTCCTTTTCTTTCTTTCTTTTTTTTTTTTTTTTTTAAGCCGTACACGTAATTGCAAAATGAGTTACTTTAAGTAACAAAATGAAACTTTAACATAATTTTCTTTAAATAATATAATTTTTAATACTGACAATGTATATATATATATATATATATAATGAAACTATTACGAATGTGAATTGAACACATATACATTTAAAAAATATTGTAATGATTTGGTAAGCAGATACAAAAATAAAAATGACAAGTAACTGACATTTAGGATGCATATAAGAGTTTTAAGTAAAAAATATTACTCTCTACGACCAAAAAAGGTGTATCCAATGGCAATTCTTAACTATTTAGAATGATTTTCCTTTTTATTTAATACCTACATCTTAAGACAATTTTTATTAAGCTTTATTTTTAGTAGAATTATGAATTTTGATATGCTTGGTACAAATAAAACACAGATCGCATATTAGCTGTGTTAAAATATGATTTTAAAATAATTAAAGCTTAAAATGGGAAGAATAGAGGACAAACTATACAGAGGTATACTAAAAAGCAACAGTATAAGTTATAAGAAACACAAAATATTGATTCACTTTTTATGCATTTTTTTTTTTTTTTTATGATAAAGTTATGGTAGTAATATACCAGAAAATACATGGAAAACACTTTATACTTGTATACTTTAAAATTCGTGTGCATATGTCTTTAAAAAATAACAAATATCTATTTTTTCCTATCTTGAAAGAAATATCGCAATATATCACATAATATCGATATTAACTTGGTGATATATCGCGATATTTAATTTCTGATATCGTCCAGCACTACTGGTGATCTCCACGCGGGCAATTCCGCGAACAGCACACGTGGTGCGCGCAGCGCGCGACCACGGCAGATCTTACGTCCTCAAGATCCCATGGCAAGTGTCGTTCTCACCAGGAGAAACTCGCGGCAGACGCTACCAAGCTTCCCAAAACGTCACGGCGCTGCTCAGCCAATCGGAGCAAGCGCTCGCGAGAGGGAACGCTGAAACACGTACATTACCGGGAAGAGAGAAGGGGACGGCAAAGAAGAACCAAGAGAGAATTTTGAGCGTTGCTGTGAAGCAACCGTGCAGGGGTAAAACGGGAGGAAATGAAACCTAATGAAATTTAGCCTGAACATTAAATAATAGCTTGATTTTGATAAAAATAAACAAAAATAATTAAAATTGAATAACGACAATGTCGTGCTTCACGACACACTCCCCGAAAAAGGAATTGAAAAAAAAATAACTGCACAGGGTGGAAAAGTAAAAGAGCAGGAGCAACCAGGAAGACGGGTTGGACGGTCACGGATGAGTTCTATACAGAGGGTTACAAGCAGACACATAGTGTGTCTTAAAAATTTGACATATATTGAGGTTACAGAATGAGCTGCGACGTGACAGCATATAGGTAAGTATGCCTTTTTACTAAAATTTGACTTGACATACAATAAAATTATTTTTCTTAAGTTGTCTTGTGTCATTGCTATATAAGAAACTGATATAAAAAAAATACATTTTGGTATTCACTTTTTAAAAAAACACAGATTGTAGTTAACGTTTTAAAGTTCAATGCTAAGCACTACAATCTTATTGCAAATCACAGAATCTGGAAAATATATATGTGAGACATCACCATATAGTTGACCTGTAAGGTAATTGAGTTAATACACATTTTGAATCGGAAATTGTACCAAGAAAATTTTTATGTTTCATCTGTGATAACAAACATCATGTTAAGCTGAAAAAATAAAATAAACACAAAAAAAAAATTTGGAAGGCCTCTTCTTCAATCTGAGGAAAGGGTCTAGAATATTCCCAGACTGGAGAGGAAGCAAAAAGGACGGCGAACATCAGGACTACATCCCTGCAGAAGATGCAATCCCGATACAACCGCAAGAGGGGATTGCAGGTAATTGTAGCTATTACTATTTATGTATATATATATATATATATATATATATATATATATGTATAAAATGAAATCAGTTGCTAAAAATAAGGCAATGAAAACAAAAAAATATGCTAAGTGAATAATTACCAAAATAAATAATCATAAGATTATACCTAGCTGAACACAAGACTAACATATCATACTGAGCTTTTTAGAGCTCCATGAATTTTCATCATTTCTCTAGTTGTCAAATATTCTAAAAATAAACATAAGGTCAGTGCCTTGTTTGCCATAACTCTGCCATTTAAAAAATCACACAAATTTTATATGATATGCAATCAACAATTGCTATATTGGCAGTAAAGTAAATATTTAATTTTTGATGTAACAGTAACCCTAGAATTAAACTTCTTATATTAACTAAACGTCTTTTGAAAAAACATTAGAGTCCAAAATAGTTATTTTTGTTCATGACCACTCATTTTCTATACAATATATATAATAATAATCAAAGTCCTGATGCGGTCTATGAGAAGTATATAATTAAATATGTAATAAACACAAACTGACATTTTATGTATTTCCGAATAACATATGTGAATTATATCAAATGTAAATCAAATTAACACATAAAAACAAATCAAAGTAAAGTATATGTATATAGCTTAGTAATGTCTAATGATGAACACAAATAAAAAAAACACCTCATTTTCATAATGTTCAAAGGTAATTGAGAAAATAAACATAAAAATTTTGAAAAAAACGATTTGTGTTTTGATAAGTACAGTGGGAAAGTATTGGTAAAAAAAATCATATAAGGTACGCTTGAATGATTTGGTAATGAAAAGTAAAAAAATAATGTCACATTTAAAAAAAAAAAAAAACTATTGGTTATGAGAATATAAATTTGGGTTAGCTACACGTAATACGGTGTTACCCAACTGCAAAACTGAAATGTGTAAGTGTAACTAGTAAATTGTGTAAACATAGTATAACTATTGAACGTATCATAAAAGTAGAAAAGTGAATTGAATAACAAAAATAACACAAAACAAAATAAGTTATGTTTAAGTCAGTAATTTGTAAAAACAAACAAAAACATGCGAGACAACATGAGAATTTATGTGTCTGTTAACAAAATATATAAGTGTAAAGTAACATGTGAATGAGAAAAAAAAATTGTCACATAACATGAATAAATCTATTGATTATGAGCAAATGACATAGTATAAGAATGCGTGAAGTGTAAACAAATGAACACCATCTCAAAAATAAAATTGAAAAGTGTGGAAGTGTAAATGTGAATATCATGTAAGAAAAATATGACATAGCAGAAAAACAATACAAAAATGAATTAACCAAGTTCACTCAACCGTGAATATGCAAATGGACAAAAACGTAGAGTAAGTGGATCTACCTATTGTAAAAATTGGTCCTCTTTAATGTAACTATTGTATAGACCACAAACAATACAAAAATGAACATTGTACTTCACACAAGAATCAAACCAAATAAAATTTAATTACACATAGCAAATAAATAAAACAACTATTGAATTTGTGTAATTAAAAAAAGGAATATAATTCCCCTATTGCATAAATGTAGACAAAAGCACACCAAAGGCCATAAAGGAAAAAAAAACAAACTATTGAAATGTGTGAAAGTGGATGTGTATGTAACAAACAATGAAATTTAATTCACCTATTGATGAAATATAGACAAAAGCAAAGCAAGAGCCATGAAAGAGGAAAAAATATCAACCCGTAACAACCTATGCAATCTCACCACCAAATGTCCGCATCAAAACAGCTGGTGTATGTGAGTGAAAAAGTGTAAAATGTGTGAATCGTGAAAAGGTACAGACGTTTACACCACCAAATAAACGCTGTCCAAGAATGTGTGTGAAAAAAATCTATTGAAACATAGTTGAACAAGTTGAAGTTTAAATTCTAACACAGAACCAAAAAAAAAATGCATAAGTCTAAAATGTGTAAATTAATGAAAAAAAAAGTAAATGGATGTGAGTAAATGTGAATAAAAAAAAAGTAAGTACTCCTAACCAAATGCATTAGGATGTACTGGTTATATGGAGATTTAGAACAATGACATGAAGTTTTGAGAAAATGAAAAAAAATTTGAAGTTATGTGACTCTAAACACAATACTATTGGAAAAATTACTATGTGAAAAAAAACAAAAGTTATAGTAAAACACATGAGTAAAAAATGGTAAAAAAAAATTCTATTGAGTCATCATATAAAAATAAATCTGAATGAAAGTGAATGACATTATTATGAAGGAAAAATCCAAGTGAGGTTAAAAAAAAAACATATATACATAATCAATAAAGTAAATAAAACATATAAAAATTTCGTGTTGTTTCATTTGATCAAGAGCAACAACATAAATGTATGAAAATTAAATGTTACTCAATCAAGATCTACGTAGATACTTTTATATCTACATAAATTGACTTCTAAAGATTTTAATTCTATGATAAGTAAACTGACTATCTCCATACATGCATATATATATTGTAAGAGAAAAAAGAATATCTAACTGAACTATGGTTCACACTTCGTGAACTGTTAACTAAAAAATAAAGCATATAAACCATGAAAATTAGAAAAATGAAAAATAGAGTATATTATATTCATCTGCACTCCTTAAAAAAAAAAAATATATATATATATAATAAATTGATAAAAGGTATATCATCCATACTTGTTAAATAAAAGAATACCATCAGAGTTTGTGAAAGGTAAAATAATAAAACATAGTAATGACTCTACTAATGGGAAAAATAGATAAACACATATATAAGCCATTTAAAAAAATGTTGACTAAACATAGAAAAATGATCCACTGCACACGCGATATAATACTTTTGCATATGCTTACATTAAAGACAACACACAAAAAACAAAAAAAATTGAATATTTTAAGTTATGCAAAAATCAACATGTAACTTACACTAAATTAGAAATAACTTTTAAAATAACATCTGTAACGTAAGATGTTTATAATAAAACTATTATTTTGCACTTTTGAAAATATCAATACGCTGCACAACTACTGTATTTAATTTTAATTTTAAAGTCTATTGACTTGAAAAATTGGATGAGTGTTAATAGATGTCGAAAAAGGATACAGGGAAACTAAGATTTTCATCAGGATATCTCTCCACAGTCGATCCTTTGATCAGGAAAGGTCCTCACGGCCAATTGACGATCTGACCGGCAGGTCTACATATTGCTGAGAGGTTAACACAGGCATATAACTAGTGCGCCGTTATCACCAGTGAATCCATTCCAAATAGATCGTGGGAGAAACTAAAAATTTAACATCCGGTAGACATGACTTCTTGTGGATTAGAAAAATTTTGTTGATTAACGATGTATTGGCTAAATACGGGCGCGCAGGCTTTGTAGTTCAAGCTTAAATTAAGTATGCAGAATAGACAAAAAAGTTCCGGTTGAAAAATGAAAAGTACTATTTTAAACGTACTATTTTAATGCATTATCTTCTTCATATTGATAGTTCTAAGTTCTTACGTGTTAATTTCAATAGTTTTACGACGATTCTCATACAAACATCGCTGTTCGGCACGTCGTGCGACAAAACACACGGTACCATAATGTCGTATAGCGTTATCTGGGCATATGGATAGAGTCTTAAATTTACTGGTTCTAAAAATAAGTCTTGTGATCGTACCTTTGTGGCTAATAACAGCAAGCATGAAATGCGTTGATATGGCGAAACCCATAATCGCTATGACGTACCACATTGCGATTCACATTAAAAAATAGGAGTAAAAACAGCTTACCAGGAGCCAGTGAAGAACTGAGACGAACACAATAAATGTAATTCCAAAATGATTTTATTCCAACGACCAGCATCAGGGAGTAGAGTCTGATCCGGACATTTCCTTTCCGATGACATCTTGGCTGCTCTGAAGGGTAAGTAACAAGGGGTAACTACAATCCGAATCCATCCTTACGATGATCGGGCATAATTCCATGCAGGTCTCAGAATATGTTTACCAGAGTGGTGTCGCCTCGATATACACAATTAATTTATCGACAATTTAATCTATTTTACAGTAATAAGCAGATTATTAGATAGCTGGTGATCTTCACGCGGGCAATTCCGCGAACAGCACACGTGGTGCGCGCAGCGCGCGACCACGGCAGATCTTACGTCCTCAAGATCCCATGGCAAGTGTCGTTCTCACCAAGGTTCTTCTATCATAAGGTTGGGCCATTTGAAGAGTAGCCAATCAGAAGCAAGCAGAAGTGAAACGTCACGTGGCGAAAGATAGAAACAAACTACGATACAAGATATACGGCTGTTCGCCCAGAGCTAGCTATTACTTACTAAAGAATATATCCTATAATCTGATATAAATATTACCCAAAAACGAAAATCAAGAACGGTATTACATGAATAAAAGTACATTCGTTAAAATATTTATTTTAAATACATATAAGTTCATAAAAAATTATAAAGCTTTCGCGTTTTCGGCAACATTGCTATGCATTTGTTTACATTTATAATACTTCAATAAAACGATGAATTTCAATTATATTAAAATTAAATTAAATAAAAATGCAGTTATTTAATTGTTTTACTCAAAAGAAAGCACATATATTTTTTTAAAAGAATGTAAAATATATACATTTTACTGTACGATCGCGATATGTTTGTTTACATTTCAGATATTTCAGTAAAATTATGAATTTTAATTTTATGAGTAAAAATGAAACATAAGCACATTTTTTTAAATATTTGTTCAAAATAAAACACTTATATTTTTCAATTTAAAAAGAAATACACAATATGTGAGGTTATCTGTAATATTATGATATGTTTGTTTACCTTTTAAATACTTCAACATTGTCATGAATTACTTCAATAAGACGACGAATTTCAATTATATTAAAATGAAATGAAAGAAAAATGCAGTTATTTAAATGTTTTGCTCAAAAGAAAGAGCACGTATTTGTTTAAAAAAATCTAAAATACATAAATTTTGCTGTACTAGCGTGATTTGTTTGTTTACATTTCAGATATTTCAGTAAAATTATGCATTTTAATTTTATGAGTAAAAATGAAATAAAAATACATTCTTTAAAATATTTTGTTCAAAATTAAACACTTATAATTTTCAATTTTAAAAGAAATACATAATATATTAAGTTATCTGTAATATTATGATATGTTTGTTTACCTTTTAAATACTTCAATATGCTGAGTGATTGGTGATTCACAAGCACAAATTAATAATTGATTTATCTCCTAATACAGCTGAATTTTTGCGATTCACTAATCAACAAATCAGTTATGACAGTGTTTGTTTACATTACAAATGATATGCAGATTTCAGAGAATTGTGCATTTTTGAGAGATGATTATACTTCACTTTACATGAAATTTTCTACTGCAGCAATCAATAATATGCATGTATGTATCATATGCATATATGTAATCAGCAATATGCCTTCAGTACCTGATAAAAAAAAGATCATTTTACACAGCTAACTTGTCTTGCAGTACTATAGCGGTAAGCAATATGGATGTACATAAAAGCTTCATATGAGAATGGATTGATAATTACTTTTTTTTTCTTTCTTTTAGTCAAAAAAGAGGGAAGTGCAGTTGTTAAAACACAATCCAGAAAAAATTATATGTGTGGTGGTTCTAACATTATGACAGCACAGTTTAAAAACAAAGAGTCACAAAAGATGTCTGAGTTCAAAATTTTGTACTTATTACTTTTAAACCTCAGTTCTGTTTTTTTTTTTTTTTTTTTTTTTTTTTTTTTTTTTTTAAATATATATATATATATATAATACTCCAAAATGTTTAAGCAATGATCAAGAATCTTTTACAAAAGAAAAATTATATTCATTGTTTAAATATGGTATGACAGAAATAGTTTCAAAGCATTTTGTTCATGTTGGCTTGTTGGTATTTTTAAAACTATTTTCATTGGAAAACATGTGCTACCACTGACACTTTTAACATGTTATTACAAAAGTTACATTGAAATGTGTTACTACATAAAAACAATTTCATAAAATTTTCAATTATCCAGATACTTTCTACAGAGGATTAAATAAAAAATAAAAAAATATATTAAAATAAAAAAAAAAAGTACCTAAGATTTTTTTTTTTTTTTTTACACACAAGTTTATTTTATTTTAAGTGTATTAACTGCAAATTTAATTTTGAAGTGCAGAAATATTTTTGTGTGTACTCATTTTTATTCACTACATAACATAAACATTTTGTTTATTATGAGATACCACAATTTGTTTCATAAAGATAATAAATTTTAACGAAATCTTAATTATGTCCCTATTTGAATTAAAAAAAAAAAAAAAAGTCACTTTTGACAGCAGACAACAGGCATTGGCTACTGTCTGCTTTCAAAAGAGTATACTTGAAAATCGAAGGGAAGTAGCATAAACATTTAACAAACATACTTATTACATGATTATTGCTAATTTAATATCCCTTTGATTTATTATTTCTGAACTTGAAAATGTATGATATAATATACACGATGATATATTACTTACATGATTTGATTTTATGAGCAATCTATCTACTGCTATTATACATCACAGTTTTTCATGAATGTTCTATCACTTTCAATAATCTATTATTTAAAAAATTTTTGTTCTCGAATACGGAGCATGTCAAAGAATCAACAAAAGACGTAAATTAAGAGTTATCATACGGTACATTTAAACAAATTCGATTAAAAGAAAAGAAAAAAATTAAATCACAAAAACGCAATTTAAACACAGTTATTTTAGATGTAAAGAAGAATTCAACCTCACGCCATATGACGTAGTGCGCGAGGAATCTCAAATAGCTAAAAATTCGCGCATCTATGAAATGGCACCCCCCTGGTTCTCACCAGGAGAATCTCGCGGCTGACGCTACCAAGCTTCCCAAAACGTCACAGGGCTGCTCAGCCAATCGGAGCGAGCACTCGCGAGAGGGAACGCTGAAACACGTACATTACCGGGAAGAGAGAAGGGGACGGCAAAGAAGAACCAAGAGAGAATTTTGAGCGTTTCTGTGAAGCAACCGTGCAGGGGTAAAACGGGAGGAAATGAAACTTAATGAAATTTAGCCTGAATATTAAATAATAGCTTGATTTTGATAAAAATTAACAAAAATAATTAAAATTGAATAACGACAATGTCGTGCTTCACGACAATAACGACGATAATTTTAGCTCATACGCGATTCGCAACGAATTTTATAGTGCCTTCTTTGCTTACAGTGTAAATTATTTTCAAATTTCTTTCTAAAGAATTATTTTTGAACTTAATAATTCCCTAAACAGGATTTAATACTTTTGAACGTAGAGTAAAACTTATTATTTCTTTTCACCTCTCGTGCGTTCACTAAGGCGTAATTTGTCTGACCACCGACTTAGTTCTTCTGTTACAATCTGGAACTCAGTGCCATAAGTAGACGGTAAATATCTGGAGTATTTGTAAATATCTATACCACTCGACTTTACGAACATTGAGTAATTAACAGTTTTGTAGATAAAGTAAAGAAAGAGGAGTTGTTAAACAAACAAAAGAGAGAAAACCATAATAGAGTGTTTGAGTATTTTTCTCCATACATTGCACGATGTTTTATTTAACGCTACTGAACTTTGAGCCCATAGATCATAATGATAAAGAATTATTCGTTGTGTCCCTGTAGAAACCTATAAATGCTAGATTCACCAATATGCTTATAGTTAGTGCAACACTGATTTATAATATTCATATAAATTTTCAGCTCAATTGAATAAGGCGTTTAGATGCTATCGCACTTTTAAAAATTTGGTTCCATAGGCCATAATGATAAAGAATTTTTCTTTGTGTCCCTGTAAAAAAAAAAAAAAAAAACTGTAAGTGCTAAATTCACCAAAATCTATGCAGTTGGTATAACTGTGACCTACAATGTGTGTATAATTTTTTTGCTCAGATTAATAAAGCTTTTAGACGCTATCGCGCTTTTAAAAATTTGGCACCATAGGCTATAATAATAAAGAATTTTTCTTTGTGCCCCTGTAAAAAAACTGTAAGTGCTAAATTCACCAAAATCTATACAGTTCGTGCAACTGTGACCTATAACATGAGTACAAATTTTTTGCTCAGATTAATAAAGTGCTTAGACGCTATCGCACTTTTAAAAATTTGGCCCCATACGCCATAATGATAAAGAATTTTTGTTGGTGTCCCTGTAAAAAAACTATAAGTACTAGATTTACCAAAATCTATAGGTTTCGTACTATGGTGACTTACAATAATCGTACCAACTTTCAGATTATTCGAACAAAGCGTTTAGACGCTAGCGTGTTCACTCACAGACATACCCACATACCCACATACATACATCATTGCAAAAATTGTGAAAACGGACTCAGGGGACCTCGAAACGTATAGAAACAGCAAAATCTCAAATTCGGATTTTTGACGTAATTACAAAACTTTCCTCACTATAATGTTCGAAAAGTAAAAATGAATAGTGCAATCCCTCGTTATATTACATAAAAAGCCATTCAAAATGTCAACCTTACACTCAATATCCAAGTTGTAAGCGAAGAAACCCCCCCCCCCCCATCTTCCTCCGAACAGCACATGTTCTCCCCATGATGTCTTCAGGACGAAAAGGCATCCCAGAAACATCCTGAAGATGTATTGTGGATAAGTGTGATGTTAGGGTCAGCGACTTTCTGTAGTATGTCTCTGGAAAGCAACAACCAAGCTTATCGAATACCTTCCTCGAGCTCGTCGTGCTAAATCATTATTGCAATAAAAATGTTCTCCAATGTTCCTTAGATATAAACAGCAAAATCTTCTACGACTGATCATTCTCGGCATCTAAACTCTCTTTAAATGGGTCCGTGATGCCATCTGCATCGCCATGTGTCATTGGATCCGGACATAATATCGCGGGACAAAATATCGCATCAGAATAATTATATGATCCATTTGAAAATTTGTATTTATCATTGTGTGTGGGGCCACAGGGTCTTACACATATAAATTAATTAATTAAAATAGATATATCACAGAATGAAATATCATTATTTTATGTATATTTAATTTGAAATTATTTTATCATTTGCTTTTCACCATTCAAAATACATTTTAAAAATATTGTATATTACTGTTGACATCAAAGCTAAACACTATTCACAAAACTGAATTAAAAATTTTAAAATAGATATGCACGTCTGAGTTCATTATTGACTAATCTTGACAAAGTTTATAGTCTTTAAATAATTTTTTTAAGCAAAATTTATAAAATTTTTTGTGGTGGGTTTGTCTGTATGTCAGTGCTCTGACTAAGGTATGTGTTGCCATGAATTTGATACAACATTATTAGTAATTACAAACACTTTTTTGCTTTCAATTCATTTTTGTAGGCGAGATTTTGTCCTCGTGAGATTTCGTCCCGCGAGATTTTGTCCCCAACCCGTATCAATGTAATTTGTAATCAACTTTGCGATTTTTGTATCAGATTCCTACGGGATGTTTTTTCATGAATATACAACTGGTTTCATGCATTTCTTTATTAGTGGTTCTGAGGGTTTTTTTTTTTTCTTTGAGAGATTCTTTGTGAAACATTCTGAATAAATTGTTCAATACAATACATTTGGCTTATAAAAAGAACTTTTACACATTTTATTAGCCAAATGTAAAACACTTACGAAAGTGCAATAAAAAATAGTTAGTAAAATCATCATATTTCCTCAGGCATTAATAATTTTATAATCAAGTTACTGTATGTTGCCTTCAATGTAATATGTCAGGTTTCAAAAGAAAAAAAAAAAACGCATTACATTGGATTCAAAACCCTCATGGTTGTAAACAAACAAAAAATGCCGATTTTAAGACTTAAAGCTGCATAGTAATCACGTGAAGTAGCGATAAAATGAATTTAAATTTACTTATAAATAAATGTTATTTTGACATTAGTGCTGCGTTTAAAAACAAAAATGTAATCGTAATAATACCGACATGTTATTAATAGAATTAAATACATTTGCATATTCACTTAAATAAACAGGAGTTTTCATTGACTTAAACTTTCACACGTGTAAATTGAAAGCATATTCTGTATTTACGGTAATTTACACAATTGCATAAATCATCTGTGCTGAAATTAATAAATATTTATTAAATGTTCATTGTTCACCTATACATTGCTTAATTTATGAGAACTAATCATATTACTTCCATACATATGCAAGGATACAGTTCATATTTTCTAGATATAAGTACTTCTCAGGAAATTCCATGAATAAAATTAGGATTAAATTTTAATGAGCTGACATTATCTAAGTGTTTACATTTAAATGGTATACCGGAAAAGGTTTCGTGGAATACGTTATTAACATTAAAATGCATTTGTTAGAATTTCTGAATATGAATTATTGTTAACAGTTATCTGTGTGATTCTGATATTTTAAATATTTTTATTCTTTCAGAACAATTTGTTATTAACAGAAAATTTAGTAAAAAAAAAATCAAGAAGCTTAAAAATCATGTGTAAATAAATTAAATTCTATTATCAGCATAGATTTAAAAAATAAAATATCTTGCTTAACACTTAAAATATTTATATAATTTGTACGGTTCAGACTATGGTAGGTCACCACAGGTTTTTCAAATTGTGCTGGATCCAGCGACGCAATAGATGGAAGAATTGAATGCTTCGACCCCAGCAGTCGGCGAAATTTTAGATTGGAATGGTTTTGCGTCAGCATAGTGCTTCAACGAAGGAAGTAAGTTGCAGAGTGTTGGCGAATGCGAAGCGGCTTTAAAATTTTGTTAAAGTAAAGAGGTATGGGTCAGTGGAATGAAGGATAAATAGGAAGGTACTTTTCGTAAAGACTGTGGTGTAGATGGGTTAGTTCTTATTCTAGACTAAACTATAGTTTGTGGTGTATTTCTGAAGTTGAATTATTATACGAAGGGTGAAGTTATTAGCTATTAGAGTTTGCTAGTCTGATGTGGATAGTGAAGTTATAGAAATAGAAAAGTGGCGTGTAAAAATTATCGTGCCTTGGGAATCCAGCCGGCAAGTTCGTGTTTACATCGTGTAGTGGTCAAAGAGTGCAGCCTTCAACCTACTTCTCTTATCTTCTCTGGGTGAGAGTTCCTTTATATTTATCTAACTTATTTCTTGTAGTTATTTTTCTAAGTTATCTAAAGTTTCTACTGATTGAATTTGAAAGGCCATATTTACACTCCCATTATTTTAGTTTCAATAAAAGACTTATTTTATTTTAATCAGGTCTCGTACACTAATTTATCTATTTAGTTATCTAATAGATTATTTAAGATGTAGTTTGCATCCACGCAAACGTCACAAGTTTCATTATAATGTATTAATATTTATGTATTAATATTGATGATTAATATGTATTTATATATTAATATAATTTTCAATAATGATATAATATTGATATAATTTGCATATTAATATAATTTTCAATCGTATAAATGTATTCTGTCAATCTTTAATGTTCAAACTCATGTAACAATAAATACATAAATACATAAATAAGATAAATAAGATAAAACGTATTTTCAAAGTTTACGAGAAAGTTTACCCATTCGCGGAATCCAAGCTGTTAATAGTTTGTTTCGTTTCCTTTGTCTACAAATAAAAGGAAAAATATAAATTAAAAATATAAATGTCATTTTTTTTTTTTTTTTTAATTGATGATATATTTTAGAGTGATTGAACACCATTTTTCAATAGTGATTAAACTTATAAAAGTCATAAACAACGTTATTTAAGAGTAACACCGTTGTTCACCATTGATTGAACACTAGATTGAACACCATTGTTCAATATAGTGATTAAACTTATGAAAGTCATAAACAACGTAATTTAAGATAAACAGCATGTGAGCAAGTCTCACTGGTATCAGAAATACAGAAAAACTGAAGACTTTATAGTACATTATAAGGGAAAAAAAATGAATAAATGCTATTCTTATTTAGGTATTTCATTATGTAATCGTAAAATGTAGATTTTAGGTATAACAATTAAATTTATTCGAAAATTGTAATTAAAATTAGCAAATTTGATGGTTAAATTACTTTATTGTATTAAATCTCTTTTAATATTCTCATACCCATATAATAGGACAGAAAGAAATGGTTTTGAACATAAATTTCGAAATTGATTTTTTCTATATTTACATATTTTGAATTCCCGTGAATTTAGAAAATCAGTTTATTAGCTGTTGGTCTGCAAGACTTTCTCTTTGTGTCTGTGTATTTGCATGCCACTGTAAAAAATATGTCCTATTTGCTGCCAGAAAGTATCTGTAATTTGAGAAAATACGCGTAATTTACGAAAAAATTACGTTGTCAGAACGCATTTCTCAAAATACAGAGAATCTCAGGAAGCAAATAGGAAATATTTTTTACAGTGTGTCTCTCTCTTTGTACACTGTAAAAAATATGTCCTATTTGCTGCCAGAAATTTTCTGTAATTTCAGAAAATACGCGTAATTTACGAAAAAATTATGTTTTCAAAACGTACTTTTTGTAATTACAAAGAATTTCTGGCAGAAAATAGGACATATTTTTTCAGTGATTTATATCATATTACGTGTCTTTCTTTTCATGCGTCTCTTTCTCTCTGTGTGTGCATGAGGCTTTTATGTGCAAAACTGTAGAGCAAATATCAACAAGAGGTCTAAACTAAATAACCTCATTATGTATCATATTGGAATGCTACATGGAACTTTTTATTGACATGGGACAAATGATTCATGTACAAAAAAATCATGGATGTTTAAACAAATTACGTTTACAGGAGAAAATTTAACAACTTTTACCAGCGCTAAGCAAAATGAATCGAACGTACATATTTTATATTCATAAAAGACTGATTCACATAGAACATTATATAAAACATTTCACTATTCCTTTACAGTCTCACACCATAAAATTTAATCATATTAAGGCTATATATTGAAATTACCGAAAGTGCATTCTAAATACTGTTATGGGTTGTTCATATTGTGCTAAATTGTATTGCAGTATGTGGTGTTTATACATTTTACAGACGCTACCTAACGCTATATATAACGTTATATAGTGCTACCTAAAATCAAATGAATATTTTCTTTGTTATTGAATTTATTTGGTGGAAGGACATGCATGATAAAATATTATTGAATTTTTCATCACTAACTTAATTACGTGTTGTGAGGTCCCATAAAAAAAAAAAAAAAAATGATTTCAGCGTTTGATCTCAGTATACGACTGTTAACAGCATAGGTTAAAAACAAAAATGTGTTGAAAAATTTAATTCAGAATTTTTAAAATTATGTGAGGTTGCCACGTGAAAAGTATTACCAAGATAGGTAATTTTCAAGATGTGGTGTCAGTGAAATGGTGTGAATTTGTCTTTGTAATTTGCAATAAACATTTTGAATTAATAACACAGAAGAATTTGTCAAATAAATCAGTTTCTAAATTGGTTTTGAACTATTCTCAAGGCATGTTCATATGCATTACTTTTTTATGCTACAATTAAACAGCAATTCGCTTTTAATACTGAAACAGAGGATAAGAGAAAGCCTGTGAGTGCCACACTAGATTATTTTCATAAACAACGTAATATAAGATTTTTGTTAGAAAATAATAGATTGTGAATAAGTCTCAACTGATACAAGACCTCCATACAGAATAATTAAGGGATAAATAGCACACTATAAGGCGAAATAAATAATATTTTGTAAAATTTATAGAAAATGTCATATAATATACGTTTACATATAAAAAGAAGGTATGGAAATTTACATATTATATCAAATATTTTAAAATTTATTTAAACCATCAGGGAATCAACGTATTAATAGAAGCATGTAAAAATATTCCAATTTTTTTTAAGAAAAGTAAGTCTAAATATATTACTGTATATCGTTTAATTTAAAGAATTTAAAAGGACTGCCATATTAAAATATTTTTCACCGCAATGAACAAAATTAAATTATCAGCTTACGCTATAGAGATTGATTTAGAATTTTAAATAGAAGTAAGAATAAATTCTTAATACAATTTTAAGTTAAACATTCAAGTTTCCTTTGTTTTTCAAAGAAAATCTTGCAGTTATATATACAACTAGGATTACGGACACATACATTTACACATACATCAGAATGTGAAATAAAGTCATACACATATGTAAATGATATATAACTATTTGTTATTATTATCATTTTTTTTAATTCTGATATATTTTAAAATTTATATTTCTTATTAAGCGTGTCTTCTGGCTAATTATAGAATAGAATTTTACCTAAAATATTTGTTTAAAAATTAAACAAATTAAAACTAGTTAAAAATTTTCAAAATATTCTTTTTCCTACATTTACAAAACTAATTTTAATATAAATTTAATGACAGCATCTTTTTGTATACGTTACTTAATAAAAATAGTTGAGAATACATATAGGGATAGATTAAGAAATGAAATATATAAGTAATATGAATAATAATAACAATAACAATAAATAGACAGCAACATAGTTACGATTATTAAAAAATAACACGTTTTTAAATAAAGCATAATTTTACATACATTTACCAAAACGATAACTTAATTTTTAAGAAGTTTTCCTAAATACATTAACAAACAAACAAACAAACAAACAAACAAAATAGAACACAATTGTGTCATTTAAAGTCACATTTCAGATTTTAGCGATTTAAGATCAACCCTATTCAGTGTAATAATTTAGCTGAATGTGACAGAAAATGCCACAAAAACAGGACTTAAGCAAATTTATGGATCTATGAAATATATAATGATGCATAATATCCTTCTAAAAACATTTTATAAATAAAGCCATTTCTTACTGTGATATTCATCTGCAGAATTGTAAATATATTAAAAAATTGTAGTGTTACATTTAGCGTAAATACATAAAGATTTATGTTACTTTTCTGATGGTAAAATTATACAAACATGAATTTTTTTTTTCTTAAACATGTTTCAATGTACAATTTCACTTTCCTTTTAAATCTTTAAAGAACTGGAAATATTAGAAATATATTGTTTTTAATTCAAAAGGTAAATAATATTGTTTAAAGTACATACTTAATCAAAAGAACTAGACAATTTTCTTTTAAATTTAAAGTTGTAGGGGCGGGAACTCATTAATAAGGCGGGTGTAGTGTAACAACATTTATTATAAGGGGTGATCAGTTTAAAAGAGTACCCGTGGATTTTTCTTATAACCCTTAAATCTGACGGATGTGGCAACTATTCTAACATTGAAGCAGGATTGTTTGAGCCATGTTTAAGTTTGTGAGACAATTTCTAACACTGTTGGACTGTTACAACTCTATATGTGAGGTAAAACAGAAATGGAGACGCACATTTTTTTAAAAATCCTGTAATAACTTTATTTTTGAAAAACATAACTTAATTCAATGTTTTTACATTATCATTTCTCACAGAAAATGTTGTAAATGTGCGTCACCATTTTGAATGCAAAAATGTACACGTCGAACCAGATTTTTGACACACTTCGCAGCATTATTGATGTTATTGACGAGATTTCTTCAGTTATGATCTGTTTTAATTCATCGTTGTTTGCAAGACTTCTCTGGAAAAGCCTATGAAATGATAATGTGAAAATAATAATGATAATGTAAATGTAATGTAGGAATGATAATGTAAAAAATGATAATTAAATTTTTTTTTTCATAAATAAAATTATTACAGAATTTAAAAAAAAAAAAAAAAAAAAAAAAAAATGTGCCTCTCCATTTCTGTTTTCCTCACAAATAAAATTGTAACAGTCCAACAGTGTTGGAAATTGTCTCCCACACTTAAATAAATTTTAAACAATTATAGTTCAGTGTTAGAATAATTGCCACATCCGTCATATTTAAGGGTAATAAGAAAAAGCACACGGGTACTCTTTTAAATTGATCACCCTGTATATTAAACGTTACACACATGAGAAACAAATAAATATATACAGAAGCAATAAACCGAAATGGTTGGATTAGATTCAAATGAGTTCCGCCACCTACAAAGTTTGATTTTGTGGGCGTAAGCCATTGCGGAGAAGCTTCAACCACACTTGTCATCCACAGTCTCTCTTCTCGAATGCTTTGGTTCTTGGCAAAAGATCACTAGGGAATGCTTGGGTTGTAGCGTTGGAGCGC
Organism: Salticus scenicus; assembly: GCA_963930645.1. Lineage (NCBI taxonomy): Eukaryota > Metazoa > Arthropoda > Arachnida > Araneae > Salticidae > Salticus > Salticus scenicus. The sequence goes on from OZ005658.1 coordinate 181,004,790, forward strand.
TACAAAATCAATATTCGTATGTTTGTCCATTGTAGACAAAAAGAAAGAAAAAAAATATGTGACTATCATATACAAACTAAATTGTATCTTTAGTAAAAATAGTTCCATATTATCCTTATAAATTTCAGTTCTCTTTGATAACGAGTTCTCAAAACACCGAACATTTCATTTATCCACGTTATTTGTTTACCTTATGTGCATAGCTCGTAAATCTATATTTCTAATTTAGGAATTCAGAAAATAGCTACTCTTTAATCTTAGATGAAGGTGGTATATTTTTTTTTCTCGCCGTACTTGACACATTTATGCAGAGTATTTCGCAAAATGATAAAGGTTTCTAAAGAAGTTTCAAAGCCACTAAATTCCTAAGAGTGAGGACCTAAATATAAACGAAATATAAAGGTGAGGACCTAAATAATAATTTCTTCTTATAAGGCATCACATTGTTTTTTTTTTTTTTCTTATGCTCATCTTCCATCTACTGGTCATTTTGCTTCAAATTTTATCAAATTGCCCCCCCCCCCTTTTTTTTTTCATAGTAAGGATTTCTTTCAAGCCGTTATTTTCTTTAGCTTGACACAAACTAGGGCTCGAACCATATGCGCGATGTCGGCTTTGTTCATATTCTTTGATGTGTGATTTCAGTTTTTGCGAGACTCGAAGGACCGTTTCCTCCACTGACAAACTCTCTGCTGCGATAATTGGTATAGAAAACTTGGGTTTCTTTTGCATTATTCTTCAAGAAAAATAACGTCCTTTATTGTAAACATGTCCAAAAGTTCGAGGGAATTTCCAGTAATGAATAATTTATTACCATTTTGTGCGTTGCAGTGAGTTTTGGTGTGTGCAAAGCCTTCTTTTATTCCCATGTGCGTATATTTCATCTTATTTTACCTATTTCTGTAATGGTTCATTTACTACCTTCATTATAGTAACGCCTTCTTTTAAGCAGGTATTTTGTTTTTGCAGTGGATATGAAGTTCTGTTTTTGTAATCCTAACGGCCATATCGGAGCATATATACTGAACACAACATTATATAACATTCAACACAACATGTACACTCAGCGTCGTTCAAAGTTGGGGAAGCTGCACGTACGAGAAAACCTATCAGATGTCCGTAGGGTTACCCCGAACTGATAGTGTGAGGTATTCCTTCTCTAAGGGTATTCCAGGAAAAACACCTGTCCATCCCTCCTATTGGTTGATATTTATGAGCACGTTCAACATAGTTAACTTTTACTGAAGCCCGTCGTAAAAGCTGATCAACCGAAAATGTGCTGTCCTTGAACAAGGTCAGGCTGAGTGTGTTGGGTATAATGTTGTGTTTAGTAAAAAGCTGAGCGAAAATCTCTCGTGTGATACAGCCATAATATTTCGTTTTCAGGGACAGGTAATACATTTCACTAACTTCTGAAGCATAGGCATTAGAAGGACATACTTTCTTTCCACCATCATGTTCTGAAGCTGTAAAATTAAAAGGTGGGAGGGGGGGGGGACAGGGATACTCACAGTGACTCCGTGTAAGATGTTGCTGCAGGCAATTGTATCAGGGACATAGACTCGACATAATTCGAGTAAAGAAAAAGTTGCAGAAAACAGTGAGTACGCCAAATGAGGCTCGTGTAGAAATTCGTTCCAATTTGCACGCCCGAAGCCTGCCCGGGTAAAATGCTGGTGCGAAATGTAGAGAGTCAAAGCTTGGTTTTGACATATTTTAATGAGATTTAAATTTATTGGTGCGACCAGAAATTGTGCGTACAATGTTTATTGGTGCGTACAGAAGTATCACTGTCGATGGTAGTGGAGGCTCAAACTGAGACTGATTTTGTCGTATAGTTATTTTTTTTTAATAAAGTATAGTATAGATATATAAAGAAAGCTGTTTCTTATAAAACAAAAAATAATAATATTGCTCGAAGAAAGTTTAAAAGAAGATTAAATAATTAAATTTTATGTAAATAATTGTTTCCTTATTTTTATTGTTAGCATGTATATGAATAATTTCTACACTTAATTTATTGTCATTATAAATGATTCTTATAAATATAAGAATATAATTGACGCATACAGGTTAAAACTCACAGAACGCTTTCAAATGTAGTATTCAACTAAAAAAATTCGTATTTTCATTTCAATTTTTCCGTTGAACTAATTTGCATGAAGCAAGATTTTAATCTTATGTCAGTTTATTGAATTATTACACCAATTAATAACACCCATTTTTCTATAATATTAGCTTAATCATTTTTTAAAAAGCAGCATATCTAACAAGCAATTATATTATACATCTAACAAACAATTAATATACAATATCTCGGTATACCACATTAATAACATAGTAAAACATTCATAGCATAAAAATAACCCAAAAAATTTTTATTTAACGCGGAGCATATTATATTTGAGAAAAAAATCCGAAATCCGCATTAACTTTAGAAAATATATAGAAATATAATCCCAAAAGAAAATATCAAATAAACGAAATCTAATTATAGGAAACAGGGATTTATTTAATGCTGTCAGTTGGTATTGACAATATTATAGAACATTCTACTGCATCATAATAAGATATATATATATATACAAAATTGATTATATAAAGATTAAACATTGCATCAGAATTTAATCTTTATATAATTATACGACACATATAAATATATAATGTAGTGTAAGAATACACTAAAAATCTTAAAAGTATTTTGAAATTTATCTTCAGTTTTCGACAAAGCTGCTTTATTTTAAATGTAAAAAGGACAGGCTAAAAAAAGTTACGAAAAAATTGCTGAAAGCATAACATACATCAATCAATTTGTACATTATATATGTATAATATATATATATATATATATATATATATATATATACAGGGTGATCCAAAAAATCACAGAAAAAGTAAAAGGTATATTATTCAAAAAATACTGACAATTACACTGTGCGATTTTCGCTGAAATGCGCAGAAAGATGTGTGATTTGTTTAAATAACAAAAGATTTATTAGAAAATTAGTATTAATTTTCTTCATGAGGTGACGCTTAAATTGTAAAATTACTTTTTTACAGATGCACAGTACATTCAACAGCGTATTTAGGACTATAAATGCTCAATGTGACGGTCATTATTCATTGGACTGACTATCAGACGTTGCGCATTGGAAATTCTTCTAAAAAAAGCTTAAGTATTTAAAATAGGGCATAAATTGATCAGGGGAATATATTTAAATTGTGAGAGGATACTGCATATACAGCGTGATATGTTGATGGAAAAAGTAACTAATATTTTTTCTTCTACATTAAAAAAAAAAAAAATCTCATACTTTTATGTACATAAAGGGTTATAGTTTAAGGGTTATAGGAAAAACCCACGGGTACTCTTTCAAACCGACTACCCTGTATATATATATATATATATATATATATATATATTCTGTGACTTTTGGTTCGACTGTTATATAATTTTATGGATTTAACATGACCGCAAAATACTTGGAAACTGCAAATTAAAAGCATTATTGAAAAATAAAATAATTAGAATGTCCAGCTTTTTTTATATTACAGAAAGATTTTATTTAATTAGCAGTTTTGATTTGGAAATAAATTAATTTTTAGATGGATGTAATGGTGTTTTGTTGCTAGAGCTGTCTGCATATATTACACTGTAAAAACTTCTAAATTTACATGACCATGCTTCATTGAACATATATAGATGTTTAAGGAACGAAAAATGCCTCATAAGAACCAAATAAAATCTAATCAAATAGATATAGCGTCTAGAAGAACAGCAAATATAAAAAATGAAAGTAAAATCTAATATGGTATAAATTAATCATAAAATCATAACTTTATTTATTTATTATTATTATTATTATTTTTTTTTAAAGAAAATCAAAAGAAAAGAAATCAGACTAAAAGTATAATTTATATTTTATACGTTCTTAATAAATATGCTAAAGAATATTAATTTATTCTTAATCAAAATGCAAAATTATCAATTTATGTCAAGAAAATATTTTGATGATCTAATCTGTATTACTGTATATACAGGGTGAGTTTGACATAATCTGCCAAACGAAAGGAGGTGATAGAACAGCCCATTGGGAGCATAAAACACCATAGAAACCCTGTCCTATCTCTAACCGTTTCCGAGTTATGGTAGATAGAAGAAAAATCTGTTTTTTCCCCCCCGTCTGAAAACCCCCAAATTTGTGAGCTTTCTGAAAGACTTACATGCAAAATAAGTACATATTTGGAAAGAGCAGAAAAAATCCAATCGGGTGACATCATTTACATCAGGGTACCTTAATTTGACGGCGAGTTACAAGCGCTAAAACATTGGCGAAGTTTAAAATCGAGTTGTCGCCAAATTCTTTAACCGGCAATTCTGCAAACACCGTTCGAGCTACAATCGGTCAAATTTACCAAAAACTTCTCCATTCTATAAGCTTTAGAATGAGCCCACAATAAACCATATCGGTGTTCTAGTTCAGGAGAAATTTAGTCTTTTGTTTGAAATACATCACTGAAAACGGCGTTCGTCGAAATTCGGCAAACGAAACAATGGTGAGTAAATGGAACGTATTCAAATTCGTGACTATCTGCATATGGACTTTTAGTGATATGCAGATGTAGTCCAGTCCAACCTTCCTGCGCGGCGGGGTCATCAGCACTTATCTCTCAAAAAGGAAAATCATTGTCAACTGGGGTAGTGGCTCTACAGAGCTCTCTCAAACTAAGGGGTGACCTCAGGGCTCATGCCTGGGACCTATTTTATGGAACATCATAGCCAACTCGATCCTCGTCCGCATGAACTCTGAGGGTCACACTACCTACGCGTATGCTGATGATTTCTCAGTCATTCTCTCGGGAAGAACCAGGAAGGACCTGGAGAACCAGGCCAAGGAGGCCCTCCCTCTCTTTAGCAAACTCTTAAAAGACTTAGATCTATGCCTCTCCCCCTCAAAAACCCAAGCGCTAACAAATTATTCCAGCGCTTCCCCAAATTACTTCAAAGATCTCCCGTGGTGAGAATAGACGGCGTCAGTGTCCATCATGTACCCCACCTAAAACTTCTTGGCCTGACCATCGACAGGAAACTTAGCTGGACCGCCCACCTGCACGAACTAAAACTGAAACTTATGACAATTTACCACAACTCCATAAAACTAGCAGGAAGGTGGTGGGGCATCTCCACCTCCTTCCTGAAAACATGGTACTTAACAATTGTGGACAAAATCCTAACATATGGTGCAGGTATTTGGGGCGGTTACCTGTTGAAACAAAATCAGGCCAAATTAGACTCCATCCAACGTCCCTTCCTCCTCCAAATTTCGAGAGGTTACAGGACGATCTCTACTGACGCCCTCACTGTCATTACGGGAATCCCTCATGCCCACCTACAACTATTTATCAATTACTTAAAAACCAACATCCTCCAACTACACGATCTGCCAATAACTAATTCTATCTTCCCCAACACCCCACTGCAACTTCATATCCGTAGCTGGGACTTGCACCCGGCAGAGGACGCAGCATCCTTCGTAGTAAACACTCAAAAAAATAGCTTTGATCCCTCAGTCCCTGTGGCGGTGTACACGGATGGCTCAAAGACGGACTCTGGCGTAGCAGCAGCGCTCTGCGTCATGGTCAACGGACTTGAGGCTCATCGGTGGGCATGCAGGCTTGAGAATTTTAACACCGTTTTCCAAGCGGAACTTTTTGCGATTCAAAAGGCCCTTGATTGGGCAGAAGGCAACCCGCAGCTGTCACTAATAAACATCTACAGCGACAGCCTCTCGAGCCTGCAGGCCATCACTAGCCACAAGACTAAACACCCCCAAGTCTTAGACATAAAACGTAAAATCGCCAAATTAAAACACTTAAATTCCCTGGCACACGTTTCTGCCCATAGAGGCGTCGTCGGCAATGAACTTGCGGACTCATTGGCGAAGGCTGCAACTGAAGGGGAAGATATTCTTCACTCTCTTCCAGCACCCCCATCCTACGTAAAAAGTAAATTGAAGGTACTACTGCACCAAAATTGGCAAACACTGTGGGATGAATCCTCAAAAGGGAGACATACCCACAACCTAATCCCAATAGTCTCAAATGTCTCCTGGAACATTTCTCCTCCGGTTGCGGCTTTTTTGACAGGCCACGGGCCTTTCCCCTCCTATCTGCATAAATTTCATTGTCGTCGGTCGTCCCTATGTCCTTGTGGCGAGGAGGGCGCTCCTAATCACTATTATTACTCTTGCCCCCTAACTGCTCCCTATCATCTTAGAAACCCATCTCCTAGACCCCATAATTGGCTAGAAAATATTCTCACGCGTAAACCCCTATTATTTAAACTATGTAAAATTTATTTCTTATTAAATGAAATTTCAAACTTAACAGATTAATCTTTCCCACTTCCCTTGAGCTTGGTCAATTTGGAAAACAACAAAAGCTGTTTAATCACATCAAGAGTCAGTCCTGCACCTCTTGCCCTCTGTCGCGAAGGGTTTTACCCGGCAAGAGGCTGACATGACCTACACCTATACTACAATGATCATCTCCATTCCTCTCGGACTTCAACATAACATTACAGCACGTCAGCATGCCTTCTGTCGCGAGGAGCCGGCTAGGCTCGGCATGCCGACCAACAAAAGACTATGTAAATTGAACTTGTTTCACATCGCCCATTGTCGCAAGTAGGCTCTGCCTGGCGATGATTCTTGTATTTTTTTTTTTGTCTTTCAATAAACATCTTGGCGCAGCCCACGTGAACTTAGTTCTGGAAGCGCTCAACACCGCTCTTCGAGCGGTGAGCGGGGGCTGCGCCCTGTTCAATCCTGTTCAACCTTCCCACTCGCGGGTACAAAAGACAAGTCAATCTGTAACAGCTCATTAGCTCATCAACTACTTTTACGTTTTATGCTGCTTATTTCTTAAGCATTTTCTGGACTTTGCCTGAGCTCGGCCGATTCATTTAGTTCATACTTAGTATGTTTTCCTACATTGGTACAAATTAACCAAGTTGGTTCTCATTCCGTAGCATTTTTTTCTTCTACTTTTGTAAATTAATATTGAAATTTTATCCCTTTTTGTTTACTCTTCTGAATTTTATTTTCAATTGAAGTCATCACAGGGATCAAATTGTCTTACTTTCCAACCTGTAAACAGATATGCCCAGAGCCTGATTATGGGGGAAGCACACATTATCTCCTCTCTCACCGGAATATTTTTACAATTATTTTTTACTTCATGTCATAGAAATCCCACGCTTTGACGAGGAAATATTTTTTATAAAAAATGAACGGTGTAAAAAATCCAATTTACTCACCGTTATGAGACACCAGAATTCTTTTAAAATAATTTTTAATGAGAATTTTCTGTTTATTATAGGAGGAAAGTATTTGTTAAAAAATAACGGTGTAAGTATAAATAATGTGTGCTTCCCCCTTAATCAGGCTCTGGATATGCCTAGTTTTACATGAAGAGTACGCAGATATGCATTTTGTGTATGGATTTTTCGATGGTAACTCTCGGAAAGCCGAAGAAGAGTACCGTCTACGATATCCACATCGTGGTGCGCCCAACCGTGCTCTATTTACCGCAATTCATCGAAGGCTTAAGGAAAGTGGGTCGTTCGGTAGGGTGTACGAAAGGGGCCGTGGTAGCCGCTCCGCCACCGCTGAGGAGTCCGTACTCGACTGAGCGGAGGAAAATCCAAATATGAGTTCTCAAACACTTGCGAGAGAAGGTGGAATCTCCCAAAGTAAAGTGATGAATGTTTTGCGCAAAAACTAGTATCATCCATACCACTTCACATCGGTACAAGAATTGCGCCGCTCAGATTTCCAAAAGCGGGTAACATTCTGCCGCTGGTTTTTAGAGCGAGATATTGAGGAACACCATTTCCTTAGAACGGTACTGTGGACAGATGAGTCACATTTCACTCGGGATGGCATGTTAAATTTACATAACTGGCATCATTACGCTCAACAAAATCCATTTGTAACACGAAACTCATCGTTCCAGACGCGATTTAGCTTAAATGTTTTGCTTGGAGTGGTTGGCGATCGCTTGATAGGTCCACATATGTTCCAAGGTCATCTGACAAGCAATACATATTTGGAATTTCTGAAACATCATCTTCCAGGATTACTTGATGCCATTCTATACCCCAACGAGGTGAAATCATTTTCCAACACGATGGGGCCCCTGCACATTCTTCCAATGCCGTTCGGAACTTCTTGAATCAACAGTATCCGCGATGGATTGGTCGTAATGGACCAATTCCTTGGCCACCTAGATCGCCAGATCTTACTCCATTGGACTTCTATGTTTGGGGTTTCCTGAAGCAAGAAGTTTACCGCACAGAAGTTGCCAGTTTGCAAGATTTAAGTAGCCGGCTCGATGATACAATAATAAAAATGATGGATGAGCTTTCGCTAAGAGCTACTGTGATTTCCGTTCGCAAGCGGTCAAAGGGGTGTGCAGGTGTGGGGGTGACCAATTTCAGCAGCGGCACTAAATTTCACACATCCTTTCGAATGCATATGTGCTTTAATAATAAACGTGAGATACGTCTTTTTTTTTTTGCATATTCCTTTGTGATAGACGTGAGATGCGTCATTTTTTTTTCGCATATTCCTTTGTGAAAGACGTGAGATACGTCATATCTCTTTTGTTTCCATTCCATTGTGTTTGTAAACTTAATACAACTGCTATTTTTCTTGTTTGTCTTTAAAACTTTCTTTTTTGCATCTGACAAAACAGCAGGCTGAAGGTGGACAAGAAATCGGGAATGACCATGGCACCCTGTGAGTCTCTTTCTCGACAAAAGTCGAGTTCAGTGATGAATGTATTTGAAACAAAAGGCTAAATTTCTTCTGAACTAGAACACCGATATGGTTTATTGTGGGCTCATTCTAAAGCTTATGGAATGGAAAAGTTTTTGGTAAATTTGTCCGATTGTAGCTTGAACGGTGTTTGCAGAGTTGTCGGTTTAAAAATTGGAGACAACTCGATTTTAAACTTCGCCAATGTTTTAGCGCTTATAGCTTGCCGTCAAATTAAGGTATCCTGATGTAAATGGTTTCACTCGATAGGAATGTTTCTGCTCTTTCCAAATATGTGCTTATTTTGCGTGTAAGTCTTTCAGAAAGCTCACAAATTTGGGTTTTTTCAGACGAGATAGAAAAAAACAGATTATTCTTCTATCTACCATAACTCGGAAACGGTTAGAGATAGGACAGGGTGTCTGTGGTGTTTTATGCTCCCCATGGGCTGTTCTATAACGTCCTTTCGTTTGGCAGATTATGTTAAACTCACCCTGTATATATTTCATTCTTGATATTAATACAATTCTTTTTATTTCTGAATATAATATTCGGATTAAAATGTCAATTTCAAAACATGACAAGTTCATTGTACCAGAAGCACAAAGGTTCAGGGGGGCGCTACCTGTTCTAGAAAATTTCTGGCTTGTTCGGAATCTTTGCTGATGCCAAAGTGGCGAGGTCTTTTACTAATTAACTAAAATAATTATTCATTAGGCACCAACAAAAAAAAGAGAAGGCAAGATAGATTTGGTGAATCGCAAACTAATAAATTTGGCCACCATTTCTACGCAAATGCAACTTTTTAGTGTTGGCTGACGTCATTGGTATAATGCTTTAGCAAAAAAGTTGAGGAACTTTTGTACCTTCAGAAATTCGGAAGGATTAACTGAATAGAAATCAAAATGTCCTATAATTCGGATGATTGCCCCGTACAATGGAGCACATGGTGTGGTTTAATGAGAAGGTCTTGACGAATTTCAATACAAACATTTAGAAAAAAACTGTATTGAAATTCATGTTATAGCGTAATATGGATGTTCTTCAAATTGTAACGTTTTGATGACTAAAGATACCCTCCTTTTGCCAAACTTGATTCATCTGTAAATACGGTCCCATACAAATAATACGCAGTCTGACGCACTCTGTTCACGATACCACGTAGCAAAAGCCCTAAGGATTGGTATAGCTACAGGCTGCATTAATGGGACGCATAAGAAAAGCGCAATACACTTGGTTTACTAACAGTGTGCTTCATATAGCGGAGTCCATATAACAAAGTCTCTCGTTGGCCTACCATTCGAGTGTTTATTCTCGGATTGCCATCTGCAAGACGCAAGATATTCTCATAATTGTATGGCAGCATTGCCGTCATCTCTTGATTCGTTATAACTTTTGTTAAACAACCAGTCTCGCTTAATATTTTGTTCATATATGCAGCAATTATATAATAAATAACATCACCATGCTCTCGTACCGTGTACAAAAACAAAGAGTTGCACCAAACCATAAGATTCCATATGTATTCCACCTGTCCACAGCTTTATAAGCGAAGTGTATCTCGACCATTTTAATGTTTGATTACTTGAACGACCTACTTTCTTGCCAGCTGGTTCGTAAATATTAACATCCACCAATATCGTTTTTCATGGGATATCCCGTGAAACGCCTTATATTGCATGTTTTTCGAAAAATTAATGACACACCCTGTATATAATAATTTTCAATGAAAATTTTTAAAAGCTTAAAAGAAGCTGAATTTTCAATAAAATGTTTTGAAAAATAATGTGAACAAAAACAAAAAATACTTAAGTATTAGCGTTTTATTTATATAATTTTTTATCTATATCCAAATATATATATATATATATATTAAATACACTTTAAGTCATATTTTATATGTAATTAAGAACTTTGACAGATTAATTTTTAAAACAATAATTTTTTAAGATTTGGAAAAAAAAATTAAATTCAAAAGAATTAAAACTGTTTATAAGCTCTTTACAGATTTTTTTTGTTGAGCTTCGTATTAAAACGTCTTAAAAAATCACTATCTATGTGATAATTAATTCTCTTAATAAGTCAGGAATTGCTTATACAAATATTAATTCTGAGAGAAAAGCACATTAAAAAACACGAAAAAATTAAAAAAGGATATGGTATTTTGATGCTGTCTTTTTAAGCAGTAAATAGTTCGAAAGAATACTCTTAAATATTTTCTCCTCTAAATTTATTCCTATAAACTTACACACACACACTTGTATATATATATATATATATATATATATATATATATATATATATATATATATATATATATATATATATATATATATATGTAATATATATATATATATATATACGTATGTGTGTGTGTTTACGTATGTTTAACTATACTATGTTTAAGAATTACAAACGCAAATAGTAGTAGAAAATTAACAGTAGTGTTTTGTTATGAGTAAAATAAAAAAGGATTTATTCAGTTGGTGATAAAAGCATGAAATCTGATGTAGTTCATGTTGAAAGGCTACAAGCATAAAGCTACAAACATAAGATTTTTGAAAAAATCCTTTCACTTATTTCTGTCAAAAACAAATAGCGGCCAACGGACTATTTTGTATTGTATAAATATATATGTTTTTTATAGTTGTTATTTTTTGTTTTAATTAAAAAAATCAAATTTTTTGTAACGAATATTATGTTTTAAGGGTCAATGAGTAGGATTCTGCTACTACTGAACTGATATTATCTATTAAAAAAATCAATATGGTCGCCAAAATAGTGAAGCGTTTATTATGTTTAAATTTTTTGGACTAGTAAAAACATTCACAAATGAGTGTAACGAACTCTGTAGTAACGAAAGAACATTGTTAAATAGTACATCCACAGTTGACAGAAGTTCATTTACTTCATTTAGGACCATTTTCCTTTACAAAAGCAGAGATCAGTGGGAAATTGTTCGGCCTTTAGTTACAGAATAATAAACAGTGATGTTTGAAACCACAGTAGGTGAGTTCATGACAGATAATTCAAACAAAGAAGTCCAATATATGGTCTATTTTGTTACCAGATTGTGAAGGATCTTCATAAATAAGCTTCGGTAAGTGATTTTTGAAGCACAACTGTGAATCTGAATAAGCTTTCAATATATGGTGCTACAATACTCTTTTACTTGTTGGTCTCTATTTTCTGAACTATGTCGAAAGTTTGTCTAGTTTTTTTTTTTTTTTTTTTTTTTTTGTACGAGTGCTCTATCTTCAATCGGAGAGCAGTAAGATGCTTTCTTCTTCTTCCTGTAAGTGAGAATTATTTTTGATGGCACATTTAATAATTTGACGTCATGATATAAATTTTAAAGGTTCGGATTATTTGTCGTTTAGAAACTAATTTTCGACAAATTTCCGTATAATTTTTCAATCAGTGCATTAGGTTTGAAGTCCGAAACTAAGACAAATTGTGAATTCAAAACAATTGTGATCATTTGGATTTCAGCATTTTATTGCTTTCGTAAATATGTTCCCACAAAAAAAAAAAAGAACATTTTATTGAAAACATATATATTGTTGAATTATTATTTAATTTACTGTATTATTTTAACGATATTTCTATATACCAATTAACAAATGAATTTCTTGAGACTAATTTGGACTATTATTAAAACAAAATCATTGTCACTGGATATTTTAACGAACGACGCGCTGAATGAACAAAATTGTTTGTCTAAATCTTTAAAATATTGTGTTAACTAATATATATATATATATATATATATATATATATTGGTAGAAAGAACAAAATTTTTTAGCTACAAATAATAATTTGAGTTCTGGTCAAAAAAAAAAAAAAAAAAAAAAAATATTGTTGAAGCTGAATCAACAAAATCCTAATTTGATTTAATGATTTTTTTTTCTTTTTTTAACAAAACATTTTTTTTTTCTGTGCATTTGGCGACTTATCGCCATCATGTTTTCAGTTTAATAGTTATAGATACACATTTTCACAGCAATCTGAAGAAAACTTCTTGTACGGCCAAAGTCACGCGGGATAGCATATCTACGTTCTGACGCATACAGAACTTTGTATATGCAACGTAGGATAAAGATTTTTAAATAAGTATATGACTTTTTATTCATTAAATTTTTAAATAGTAATATCAAATCATTTTATTAGTCACAAATTTTCACAATTTACAAGTTTAGCTTAATTTTCGATCCTAGAATATCTAGCGGGTGATCAAAAATCACAAAAAATATAAATTGTATTGTTAAAAAAAAAAAAAAAAAAAAAAAAAAAAAAAATGGCCGTAACATTATGCACTTTTCGCTGAAATGCACAGAAATTTGTCTTTTTTTTTTTTTTTTTTTTTTTTTTTTTTTTTTACTTACAAAAGATTTAAAGGCAAATCTGTTTAATTTTTTCTCTGTTAGGTGGCTTTTTAATTCTAAAATTACTTTTTGCAGTAAATCAATAAAATATCTAAGACAATAAATTTTCAATGTGATGACCATCATTCTGGTGAATGGCCGTCAGACGTTGCGTATTGGGAATTTCCAAAAAAATGCTGAACTAACAAAGCTTATCTCTTAAATTTCGAAAAGTGTGTCTGTTTAAAATATGAGAGGATACTGCGAACACAGCGATATTTGTTGGTGAAAATGTAACTTTTTCTTTTTTTTTTTTTTTTTTTTTTTTAAATATATATATATATATGTATATATATATATATATATATATATATACTTTTCTGAAAATTTCAGGGAATATTCATAGTACTACGATCAATAGCTTTTTTGAATTATACATATTTTTATACTAAATTACCGTGAAAGGCAGAAATTTCATTTTAGACAATTTGTCATCTATCGCAGAACAAGTGAAATGATGCCAACTTTCATGTCATGAAATATTTCGATCAATGTCGCCAGCATGATATCTTTCATAATAACAAAGTCAAAACCTATAACACCTCAAATCAGATGAATAGAAACTGAAAGACATCGATTTATACCAGCCGTCGCCAACCTTCTTGACTTCACTGACCACTAAATTCTTAATATAAAATTCTACGGACCACCAAATTGATAATATAAAATCTCGCGGGCCACAATTATTATTAAGAAACATAAATATATTTTTAGAGTAAAAGTCAGATAATGCCCATGTTATAAATATCAAATAAACCTATACATTATGAAACAATAAAAATGTTTATTTTTTTGTGAGAAAAACGTAAATAATCATAAAAAACGCAAATTAAAGTTTGTTTGATGTGAAAAACTAGACGGCTCTGCAATCTGCCAGCTTCGCTCACCAACCTCCGCGGCAGCTCTTTACCTAGCAGGCTTTGACCACATCTCAGGTTACAATATTTAAAGGAAATAAAAACTAGCATGTTGTGGCCACCACATGACTGTCTTCTATATTTTCCTATAGCAAATTCACTCAGTAAAAAAATTATTAAAACCATTATTTAATAAAATAATCTTCCATGATAATTCAGCACGATTTCATATTAGAGAAGTAGTATAGCACTTAATATCCAATAAAAGTTCATTTTATTCTCGCTATTACATTAAAAAAAATTATTGTTAATAATAAAAAAAATAAAAAATCGATAACATTATTTTAAATTATTGCAGATCGATGGTTCATCCATTTATTTTTAAGGTATTGGCGAGTTCTTTTGAAAGATACCAATCATGAAAGTTTATTCCCCTCTAGGGGGACTTCCCCCGGGGGGGAAGGCGATGCTCCTACACTGTAAAAAAAAGGTTCTTAAAAATAAGTATATATTGCCTCAAAATAGCTTCGAAACAATATATACTTAAATTTGAAAACCCATGTACTCATTTTTGAGTATATTGACATGCTCAAAAATGGGGATGACCAATAAAAATCCCAATATCCCATGTTTGACATGTCAATATAATCAAAAATGAGTACATGGGTTTTCAAATTTAAGTATATATTTTTTCGGAGCTATTTTGAGACAATATATGCTTATTTTTAAGACCCTATTTTTTACAGTATACATATACATAATATTTTCCCAGGTTGACTATCTCTTTAAGAAAAAATTCTTGTAAATTTCATTATGATTATTGAAAAATAATTCTCTTTATACAAAATTTTGTCCTATACATCATGTTAAAAATTAAGAAAATGTGGAATGGAACCTGTAAGACAATTTTTACCAAAAAGTGATAGGCACTAACTTAGTTCAAGGTGTAACTACATACCAATTTGTATGAAAGTCTGTGCAGTAGTTCCTGAGATGCAGTTGCCACCAAACTTGTCACACACACACACACACAGACAGACAGACAGACAGACGTTTTCTAAAAATGGTCAACAGCTCTCAAAACGTGTAAATTCATCAAAAACCCGAGGTCGAAAAATTTTACTAATCCAATACTTTCTTCTATACACCCGTTAATGAAATGTAAATGACATTTAATTATTTGTGTTTGATTATATTGATTAGAAACACAGTTAATTTAAAATAAACTGAATATGTATTCACATTAGCTTTATGGACGATACAATCAAGAAAAATAATACATGCAAGATCATTTGTTTAATTGAAATTAATATTTAAATAATAAACCAAAATCAAAATTATAATGATACAAGTTTAACATTTTTTTTTATTATTATTATTATCATTTACGCGTCAGAAAATGTTTCTGTATATTAAAATAAATAAATAAATAAATAAATAAATAAAATGTTCTATGCGTTTTACTTTTAGGAGCATTTTCTTTAGATTACATCTCAAAGAAAAAAGTAAAAATAACATAAAATATAAAATATAAAAAATGAAAAAATATATAAAAATTTGCCAAAATATAAAATTGTTGCGCTTTATACACCACAGTTAGCTGATGTATATCTTTAACAAACACTGGTAAGGTTTCTATGAATAGATTTTGAGTCTATGAAACTTTTATAACTAAAATGTTTTGCTTTACTTCAACTTTAAATATCACCTAAAATAACGCTTTGACATACAAATGGCTTGTTTTATCACTCATTTCGGTACAAAACTGCGAAAATTCATGTTTTATGCGAAATAGCTCTTACGGTATAAGCTAAGAAAGCGGAAAAGACATGCTAAATTAAAAATGGCAGCGGTAATTGTTATTATCATTATTATTATTATTTAGAATAGAGAGAAACAATTATAGGGGAAGTACATGAATACGTTTTGTTGCTTGCATATTGTAAGAAACTCTGAAGAGAAAATATTTATTTAAAATAATAAATTGCTATTTCACCATGTAAAACTATATTTACTAAATTTAGTAGTTTATGTATAGTATATTGTTAGATATTAAAATGAAATGGAGAATTATATTTTTGATGATCATTTCCAACCTTTCAACAATTCGACTATTCTAAAAAAACTAAAACTATATATAGAACAATGAATAAATAAATGCAGATTAGAAATTTAAAGCGATAACGTTTTCCAATTCGTACAATTGTTTTGTGATAAAATATTATTCCATTAATACTCTCTCTCTCTCTCTCTCTCTCTCATTCATCCAGAAAATTCTGAAGTCTAATCTTGTGAGTATGAGAGACTCAGGAAATCCTGAAGATAAATTAACATCTGTATAATTTTTTATAAAACATTAAATAATGCAAATAATGTCTAAATTCTTCTGCGGACTATCAAAAATTTCTTGCGGACCATTAGTGTCCACAGACCAGGAAATTGGTGACCACTGATTTATATCGTCCCATTTTACACTCGCTTACAGGGAATTTTCAAATGAGAGCCATTTCGCTCAGAAGAATAAAAATTACAAATTGTTCGTCATTTGACGTATGGATTAACATTAAAGAGTTTCTTGCGGTCATTTTGTATGCCCACTCTTCGATTTCTAGTACTTGTGAGAGGTTTATCTTTTTCCATTGTCACAACTACCATTCTCACACAATGCAATTATTTTCTAAACTTCGGATTATTTTCTCATCTGGAACTAATCATCAACTAAGTCTGTATTTTGCAGTCTTTGCTACAGTTTTGAAATCACAAACTAATACTAACAATGTAGATTGTGATCATTTGATTGCAGCAATCCAATAATTTAAGGTCCCGGTAAAAAAAAATCAGCAATAAACCTGTAAAGGGTTTTTCAGGAAACCCGCTGGTATTTCAGACTTTTCCGTAGGTAACCTGTAGGTATTTTGAACTTTCTAAAATAAACCTTTATAAAACCTTTAAAAAACCTTAATATTTCCAAAACGAAACCCACTGTTTTTGTTTTTCTTGAAAAAAACTTGTGGAAATATTTAAAATACCTGCAAATTTTATAAAAAGTCCGAAATACCTGCAGTATACATGAAGTTTTTTGAATGATTATTTTTACTTCAGAGATAGTCAGAGAAAGGCAATGAAAAAAAAAATAGTTGCTTGAAATATGTTATCGCCATGTTAAAGGGGGAAACGAGGAGCAAAACTTGGTGAATGATAAGATTAGGTGACGGGACAAACGTAATGGTTGCTCTAAAAATTTCGTATTGCAAAATCATATACATTACTAATTTTCTTTCTATTGGTAAGATCGGGGTCTTGAAGAACCTTCCCTTATCATTTTAATAAAAATAACGCTTGAATCATTCCATTAATTTTTTAGCTTATAATGAATACATATACAAAGATTTCCTTATATATTATATACAAGGTGTCCCATAAGTCTCAAGATATTTAAAAAATTCATAACTATTGAATGAATTGATAGAATTGAAGGCGGTTTGCGAAAAAAATAATTCTCGTAAAGGGGGACTTCTTTCTTTCTTTCTTCTTCTTCTTTTTTTTTTTTTTTTTCTGTTAAGAAAAAAATATAGATATATTTTTATGGACGATAGTTAGACAAATAGTTACATGTTTCCCACGGATGTGAAAGAAAAATATGCAAATGAAAAACTTATAAATTGCACAATACTGCGATTATAACAGATTTTTTTTTTTGCCTCCTACTTATGCGTACATGAAGTTTTAATTGAGACTTGGTGGATAAAGTGTTATTGGTGAAGATGTTTTCCCTCAGGTAAGAACCGTCGACTAAATCTGCTGTTAGCAGTGTTATAACACGTTTGCAAACTGTAATTTGTGGTATCGACGGACACATAGAATAGGATTTATATGCCTGTAAACATTTGCATGGAAATAAGTACAGTTTTTCATGAAAGTGTGCGATCTGATGTCGAAAAGCGCCTTCTATCGACAAATAGCATAACTACTATTTTTACTTTAACAAAAAGAAAAAAAAAATCCTTCACAAGAACGATTTTTTTTGCTAACTTCATTCAATGAGAAGCAGTTACAAATATATTAATGATTCTAATATATACATATATTTTTGCATATAAGGGAAATATAACGAGAACATAATTTAACTTTTCAAACCAAATACTTATTATATGTGAAAACAGTCATTATAAATATTTCAATAAATATAATGTGAAATGAATTTCTATTTCTTTTTTTCTCTTAAAAAAGAATAAAACAACTTCGGATATCTTTATTCAATGATGCTTTTAAAAAGTATCAGGGATTCTAAAGTAAATAACTGAATGTTTGTTCTCAATAAAGAGATCAGTTTGAATCAATCTCAAGAGAATTAAACAAAGAAATTTTTTTTATAAAGTTATGGTATCTGTTTTCATTTTATTTCAGTTCGTTACTTTTATTCCAGATAATCTTTTTGGAAAAATCATACTAATTTCTTCTTTAGTATAAATGTAGATGATTTTTTAATGTTGTACCTATATATGTTATAGTGGTGCTATTGTTACTTCATAGACTAATTGATTGTTAGTTTAGTGATAGTTACTAGATTTTTATTATTTGTTGCAAATACATAAATCATGATTATCGCACTTTTGTGCGACTTATACTAAATACAAACAAATATTTAAGTCTTGGTGAATAATAGAGTTAGTTATAATGTCATTGAGTTTACAGATAGATTTTAAATACCAATATTAAAATGCATTAATTAAAAAAATAATCGACCTCTTTTCATATCACAGTACGAAATTAAAAAATAGCACTAAATAGTTTTTTTTAATTAATCTTGCCAAGTCCATTTTATTGATGAGATTTAAAATTTTTTCTTCCTTGGGATTGTCCACTGTTAGACAATGATAATGCTAAATCTAAAATAATCATACAAAACACTGACTTTTGTGCGTAAACAATATTTTAGATGCATTAGAAAAAATATTCAGAAATAATTTAGAGTAGAATACATAATAAACTCAAGTCGTGTTAATCGGTATGGTATTGAAGTTTCATGGCATGATCGAAATAAATTAACTTTTTAGAGAAATAGATTGTAAAATTTTGCACATTCTTCTTCACACCTGAGACACAATTTGTAAAATCAATAATGGAAAAAAAGCTAAATTGAAGCAATGTTATTTAATTATTTGATTTTAAATGTTAGACATAGCAGATTATATTAATTAAAGCTTAGAAGTTTTTAATGCTTATTAAGACTTTAATGACATTTTTAACAATTGCCTTTATTATCAAATTACACTGTAAAAAAATATTTCCTATTTGCTGCCCAGAAATTCTCTGTACTTTGAGAAAATATGCGTAATTTATGAAAAAATTACGCTGTCAGAACGTATTTTCTCAAATCACAAAGAATTTCTGGCATCAAAGAGGACGTATTTTTTAGAGTGTACAGTTAATAGACAGATGGTAAAAATCCGAATGGGTATAAAAATATGTTAGAAGCATACATATATACATAT
Source organism: Salticus scenicus (assembly GCA_963930645.1). Lineage (NCBI taxonomy): Eukaryota > Metazoa > Arthropoda > Arachnida > Araneae > Salticidae > Salticus > Salticus scenicus. The sequence continues at coordinate 181,024,385 of OZ005658.1, forward strand.
ACACACATTTGTTTTAAATTAAAGTAAAATGATACATTTCTGTTGTTTTCATCATATCAATTATCTTTTGTTCGTCTAGTAAATGCGAATTCTGATAATTAATAAAAAAAAATATATTAAAAGGATATTTTAAGTATTCATTCTCGATCATGTACTTTTATTTTAAATATTTTAATTTACCTTTGTATTAATAGTTTTATATATATATATATGTATATATTTAAAGACTTTTAACTTTAATGGAACGTAAACAGTTAAAAATTTCAACAGAAAACTCTGTGTAATATATTATCTTACGTCTCACGTAAAATTACAGCGAAAAATAAGCGGAGATGTTAAAAAACTTATTTTATGCATTCATTTATTTAACTAATAATAATTTAATTAATTATTGGTGAGAATATATTCCAGACTTAAAAAGCCTTTTTCTAAAGTAGAAACAGTCATTTTTAATTTTAATTAAATAATTAAATAATAAGTTTGGTAAAAATACAGAATAAAATGTGATAATCTCGATTATTCACTTTTAACTTTGAATCACTGTAAATTTACAGAGACTCTGGGTAAATATTTACATTAAATTTACAAAAAATTTTTACAGTGTATGGCGCACTGTATTTTTTTTTTTTTTTTTTTTTTTTTTGTAAATTTACTGAAATGTTTATCCAGAGTCTCTGTAAATTTACAGTAATTCTTGTTAAAAGTAAATTATCGAGAATCTCAATCTTTATTTTGTATTTCTACCTATTTTTATTATTTAATTTATCAATAAAATTTAAAAATGGACGTTTCTACTTCTAGAAAAGGCATGCTAAGTCACAAATATATTCTCACCAATAATTAACGACATTAACATTATTCATTAAAATGCATATATAAAATTGATTTTTTAACATATCTGTTTATTGTTCTCTAATTGTATAAAAGTCTCAAGATAATAGATTTCCAGTAGTTTTTTGTTTAAATTTTTAGCAGTGTATTTAACGCAAATTTGCTAAAAGCAGATGTAAATTTATTTAAAGTTTTAAAATAAATAATAAAATAAAAACTAAAATTAATTAGAACAAAAAAATATTAAACTACGTAAGTAAACAAAAACATTGACAGTTATGATTTTAGCCAAGGGCAGTCTCCAAACAGTTGCCATTGAAATTTATTGAAAATAAGCTGTTATCAAGGGAAAGAACGCATAGATGGTTCGTATAATATGCCTCATGTTAGACTATGTCAGGGTTAACATTTATCCCTCTGCTTTATTCATCTTGTTGTTCCAAACCTCTAGAAATTAAAAATGGCATCATAAATATTACTGTACTACTACTCTTCGTATACATTAATATTGTGCATCGTTACATTAATATATATATATATATATAGGTAACTATTGTAACGAATTTATGAGTTTAAAGACAAGAAAAACATAAAAGGAGAAAATTTTTGAAAAATATCATGTTTACACGTTAAAAAAGAATTCTCACTATTTGCAATAATGATGATGATTTAAAATATGCTCTTGAAGATTTAAGAAAAACTTTGCAAGTTAACTGTTACTCGTCTCATTTTTTAACCGAGTGTTTGCAATTTTTTCCTATTTTAGTTTGTTCTAGTTCGGGAGATATTTAAGTACCGACGAGGGCCCCGTCTGCCGAAGAGGGTTAGTTTATCAGGTAGGGGGTTTCATTTTATTGTATTTCATTTTAATGTATTTTGTAATTTTGTGTATATATTTGATATATATTAATTTGTTGTAAATGTGCTACTTTTGTAATTTTAGTAATTTTATAATTGTTTTTGGATTTTTTAAAATTATATGTATGCCAGATTTCTTTTCAGTTAATGGTGGTTTTCTGTTTGGTGAGAAGTTGGGGGCTAGGTATAGTTATTAGCTAATTGCTACTCTCCTCTCAGAAACTTCTCTTTCACCCCTACACTGATTGGCCTCCCTGATGAAGACCTCAGTGTTTTTGGGGGGTTTATTTCATTTTATTCATTGATAATTTATTTTATTCATTGATAATCTATTTATATATATATATATACATATAATCTCAGACTAATGTCGTCATTTTTTCTTATTATATCATTGAACTGAGTCCACGACCTTAAACATTGTCCCTTTATAAATCTTATTTTATTTTTTATTTCATTTTGCACGAGCGCTTTTTATTTCCTAATTCAAAATTATTTAAAAAAAACTTTTTCGATACTGTCCGTTTCGAAACTGATTATTATTAATTTTCTTTTTTTTTCCCTTAAGGGAAAAAAAAAAAAAAAAAAAAAAAAAAAAAAAAAAAAAAAGATTTTGATGAAATTCTGGAAAAAAGCAGAATTTGATTTAGTATGAAGGACTATTGTTTTTTTTTTTTTTTTCAAATTGTAACATCGCTTTCAAATTATTCTGTCATTCCGATAAATGTCGAACTATCGTAAAACTTGTATCGTAAAATTCCGTAGATTGAGACTAATAGTCCTCAGTCCTAATAAAAAAGAACCCAAAAGATTTTTTTTTTTTAATTAAGCTTGCGAAGTCCATTTTATTGATGAAATTTTAAATTTTTTATTCCTTTGGATCGCCTAAAAGTAATTTCAAAAGTAGAGGAAGATAATGTACAGTATACAACAAATGCAGTATTATGCACTTGATGACTAATGTGACGTACTGTCTTTACTTTTAAATAATGTTTTATACATGGAAAAAATATTTAGAGGCTGCAGTATCTTACGTTTTACTGCAGGTTTCAGAAATTAAGAATTTTTTCTTATACTTACATGATTATATATTTTGGATACACAGAACTGTACATTCAATATTTTATAGAGAAAAAAAAATCGTAAGGAAAAATAACATCAAAAGAGAGTTGTTATATGTACATTCAATCTATCTACAATCCTTAAAATTCATTTATTTATGAACTTAATCATATAAAATTAGCGTTATCTGACGATACAACTAAAATGTTTGTTCTTTATTGTAATTATTGAAGTTCTTACTGAATTGTTCGACAAATGTATACATTGTGTGATGTTTAAAATAACTGGAAGAATGCTATCATAATCTTACATTTTAAAAAAAGAGAAAAAGAAGATATTTAAAACTATCGTAGAATCAGCCTGCTCTCAATCAAGTTTAAAATTCTGATGAAAGTTCTGACAAATTGCTTACAGAAACAATTAGATAGAGCACGACCTAAAGAACAAGCAATATTTCGAAGCAATGTTAGTACCACCGATTATTTTTATACAATTAGAAAAAATATTGAAAAAAAAAATGAATATGAGCTCCTTCTTTATTTAGCTTTCGTGGATAATGAAAAAGCTTTTGAATTTGTATCATCACTACCAGTTATCGATGCATTAAGGAATAGTAATATCAATTCAGGATATATTCACCTCATTAGAAACATTTATAAAGAAACAACAGCAACATTTAGTTTCTACAAAATGAGTAATGCATTCCAAATGAAAAATGATGTAAGACAAGGCGACACAATTTCATCTAAACTGTTCAATTCAGTATTTCAAGAAGTTTCTAAGAAACTACATTGGGAAGAAAAAGGCATAAAAGTAGATGAATTTATAAATCATTTTACATTTGTGGATGATGCTATAGTGCCTGCTTCCTCATGTTAGGATTTGTAAATAATGCCTTAAGAATTAAACAAAGAAAGATAGTTCATTAGATAGAAGATAAAGCTCAAAAATACAAAAAAATATTACAAATTCCTTTGTATCTCTACTGAACTTCATAGTTGATATGGATGAATTAGAAACAGTATGCAGTTTTACTTATCTGGCACAATCCTTACGATAAACAGAAACATCATGGAAGAATTTAAGAACAGAGTTAAACTAGAATAAAGAGCTTTCGGAAGAAATATCGCCATATTCATAATCAACTTCCCAAATTGAAGTTGAAATATGAAAAGTTTTTCCTTAGTGCATTTTGCCTATTTTAACCTATGCTTCAGAAACTTGGACATTAACATGGAAAGCTATACAAAAACCTCAAACAACTCAGAGAAGCTTAGAGACATGCATCTTACGTTTAACCCGAAGTGATAAAAAACGAAACACAAGGATTAGGGAGCAAACATAAGTTAGTGATACCATTTATATAGCATAAAATTTAAAATAGAGCTAGGCTTGGTACCTTGCAAAAAGAAACATTGATAGATGGAACACCAAATTCTTGCAAAATCCTAAGGAAGATAAAATATTGTTAAATATCGTAATAAAGTAAAACAATTATCAAACGCATGTGCTAGTTTTCCATGGCAATGAAAATTTACATTCAAAACAAAATGGGTTTAAATAAAATAAATTAAAAAAGCTAATGCTTATTAAAAATAAATAAATAAATAAAATAAAATAAAGGAAAGTATAAAGAAAAAAGAAAGGAAAACGAGAAAAGAAAAAAGAAAAAAGAAAAAGAAAGGTAATTTTATATTAAAAAATGGGTCTGTTTTAGGAAAATAAATTTTAGAGTAAAAAAACTTACGTTTCTTCGCAATTCGCTGTAAAACATAAATTTTGCTCTCGTACATAAAATTTCATTTTAAATGCTCATTAAAAATAAGCAAACAACTAATAAGCTAAAAAGTAAAATAAATACGTAAATAAATAGGAATTTCATAAAATGTAAGTGCAATTCATTTAAAATATAAAAGGAATTTGTTTATGCTTAAAAAAACAATATCTATAATGAAATTTTCTAAACAATACTGGATAGTATTTCATACACCGAGGGACTTTGTTATTCTTTTTCTTTAGAGTGATTTTTTAAAGTGATGAAATAGATTTGTTGAAAGAAAATTCATTATTTAAAGGGACAATGTTTTTATCTTGCGCGTTTTTCACATGCCAGAGTGATCAAGAGGTGCTTTATATAACGAGGGATTCTTTGTCGTGCTTTGTCGGTATGAGTTGTTGTCATCTTTTTGAGGTTCAAGGAATTTCAGTGTTTTTCAGAAAGAAATTTCTTAACATTGTCTTGTTAAAAGTCGGAAAAGAAAACTCTTCACTATAGTGAGGTTATTTAGCTTTTGAATGAGGAATGTCAAGCTATGCCATATTTGTGGTAGAATAGCTATGCCAACTGTCACCATGCCTATCTGTGCCAATTAATTGCAAAGAGGTAAGCAATGCAATATGGATACTACATAATCCGAGACATAAGAAACAAAATATTATGATACATGCATGCTACCACAGTTATCCATTTTTTCGAAAACTGCGATATGCAGCACCTACTACAGTTTCACCAAACTAAAAATTTGCGGTGAAAAAATTTACTCAACAGTCAGAAAGATGATAAAAAATATATATAATTTTTTTAAACGCTTCTTCGCAGAAGTAAGTTATGGTAGATTGTGCACCCATTTATACAATCTCTAGTTGTAAGATGACAGCGATCTAGTCTGATGGTAGCAGGAAATTGTACCTGTCTGCCTATTAACCCGTTATGTCAACTAATCCCGGTCTCTCCTAACACATGATTATCATGACACTTATATATTTATTTATATGAAAACAGAATATATATTTATAAAGGTATAAAGATTTCTGTAAAAACATCGACAATTCATATATATATATACCACGTGTCCACTAATGGGCTTCCGATTTTAAAATTAAATTACTTCTAAATAAAGATCGATAGAAGAATGAAACAAACGGCATGTTTATTTTGAAAGCTATAAAGATCTTATGCATATGTATCAGAGAACATCCATAAGAAGAAATGCAGCAGAATCAGAATTCAAGCCATCCACCACCAACACAATTCTGAGAAATAAACTACGCGTGTTTTTGTTTAAGATCTAATGTCATCACGCCATTGCAGCTCGAACTGTCCAACAAAGAGAAAATTTCGCACAGAACATGCTAAAAATGACTAATGAAAATTAATTCAACTCTAGATGCATATGGTTTACAGAAGAATAACATTTTCATGTGAATGGCAAAGTGAATTGCCAACAGAGCCACTTTTTGACAGTACTTATAAGAAAGTTTGATTCTCATGTAAAAGATTTTTACAGTTTTCAAAATAAACATGCTGTTTGTTTCATTCCTCTACCTATCTTTGTTTAAGAGTAATTTAAATTTAAAATCGGGGGCTGATTATTCGACACCCTGTATATATTGTTACGAGTTTGTAAATAATTGTATTTATTATTGTATAAATACATTCAAAGAAGGTTAATAAGTCAATACAATGTCAATTTTCTGCATTCCTAGCTCTTTTTCGCGTTAAAATAGCTAAATTTTAATTAAAAACGCATTAAAAAGCTCCAATAGGGCAGGTAATGGATTTGACGCCATATTTGGCGAGTTTTCCCCATTTGCGACTTTTTTGGCGAATTTTGGCGAGAAAATCCTTATTATCGATATACCAAAGATTGACGCTGTAACGTGAATATTTAACGAGATACTAGCAATTTCCAGAACATTCTGCGTTCGATAGAGAGATATAAAAGGAGACTCATTGCGCCAAATCACAGTCAGTTTTAGATTAGTTTCCACCAATGCTCCTTTGCCTCTGAAAGAGCCCTGAACCACTTTGCTATAAGTGTTAATGCTATGCAGTTAGCACTGTGGATTTGTTGTTGACAGATGTTACTTAAGCTGTGTTTACTGATGGAATTGAAGTTGACACCTAGTTTATAGACCTGTATTCTTCTAGAATTTTCCGTAAATGAACTACTGAGCTTTTGTAAGTTTCGCCTTTCATGCTCGGACAACTCACGAACCCCCTACGTACGCAACAATATATATATCTGTATATATATATAAATTACGTGTCACGATGTTTGTCCGGGGTAAACTCCTAAACTAAGGAACCGATTTTAATGAAATTTTGCACACTGTGTGCAATTTGGTCCAACTTGAGAGATAGGATAGTTTTTATCTCAATTTATTGTCACAATATTGTTTTATTGCAATTATTTGTTAATTATAGACCTTTATTAAAGTTGCTCCAAAATATCTGTGAGTTCCATAAGTTTAATTGTTGCCAAAAAAAAAAAAAAAAAAAAAAAAATACGTGTGGCACTCGAGGACTGCCGCGGTAAAGCTATTGCATAGCATTTTTTATCAACTTATGCAATTATAATTATTTATTTATTTTATTTATGCAGTATTTTTTTCTTTGATATTAATTCAAGTTTTTTTTTGATATTAATTCAAGTTACACTTTTTGAGCGTGGTGACCGATAAGAAAACAATTTTTTTTCTTTTATTGAATAAATGAGAATATATCCGCAATGAGAATATATCAAAAATATCCGCAATCGATTTGTAGGTATCGAAAACCTCGATGTACCAAATTTGAATGATCTAACTCTATTTTTTGAGAAAAGGTATTTTAATAGGTTTTTAAAGGCCTGCAAGTCGAATGGGGATATTCAAGTTTTTTCTTTGATATAATTTCAAGTTACACTTTTTGAGCGTGGTGACCGATAAGAAAACAAATTTTAATAGAGAAAAGGTATTTAATAGGTTTTAAAGGCCTGCAAGTCGAATGGGGATATTCAAGTTTTTTCTTTAATATTAATTCAAGTTACACTTTTTGAGCGTGGTGACCGATAAGAAAACAAATTTTAATAGAGAAAAGGTATTTAATAGGTTTTAAAGGCCTGCAAGTCGAATGGGGATATTCAAGTTTTTTCTTTGATATTAATTCAAGTTACACTTTTTGAGCGTGGTGACCGATAAGAAAACAAATTTTAATAGAGAAAAGGTATTTAATAGGTTTTAAAGGCCTGCAAGTCGAATGGGGATATTCAAGTTTTTTCTTTGATGTTAATTCAAGTTACACTTTTTGAGCGTGGTGACCGATAAGAAAACAAATTTTAATAGAGAAAAGGTATTTAATAGGTTTTAAAGGCCTGCAAGTCGAATGGGGATATTAAAGTTTTTTCTTTGATACTAATTCAAGTTACACTTTTTGAGCGTGGTGACTGATAAGAAAACAAATTTTAATAGAGAAAACGTATTTAATAGGTTTTAAAGACCTGCAAGTCGAATGGGGATATTCAAGTTTTTTCTTTGATAATAATGAATAAGATAACAATAATGATAAGATAACAATAATGATAAGAAAACAAATTTTAATAGAGAAAAGGTATTTTAATAGGTTTTAAAGGCCTGCAAGTCGAATGGGGATATTCAAGTTTTTTCTTTGATATTAATTCAAGTTACACTTTTTGAGCGTGGTGACCGATAAGAAAACAAATTTTAATAGAGAAAAGGTATTTAATAGGTTTTAAAAGCCTGCAAGTCGAATGGGGTTATTCAAGTTTTTTCTTTGATATTAATTCAAGTTACACTTTTTGAGCGTGGGGACCGATATAAAATAAATTTTAATAGAGAAAAGGTATGTAATAGGTTTTAAATGCCTGCAAGTCGAATGGGAATATTCAAGGTTTTTCTTTGATATTAATGAATAAGATAACAATAATGATAAGATAGCAATAATGATAAGAAAACAAATTTTAATAGAGAAAAGGTATTTAATAGGTTTTAAAGGCCTGCAAGTCGAATGGAGATATTCAAGTTTTATCTGATCTACTTTATACACAAATTTTACGCGTACAGCTATTCACTGTTGTACATAGATAATAGATACCTATACACCTATATACTTTCTCACAAACAGCTGCTTATGTATTCGTCCGATTTCGGGGAAACTCGTCTCGATCTGTGCGAGCTTCGTACAGCCGAAGTCTACCGAACTGTGTTAGGTTTTTTTTTCGTTACGGAATTTTTCGTTTCGGTCGCCGCGCTCAAAGCCCGCGATAAAAGCTATACAATAGCTTAAAAAAAAAAAAAAATACGAGTTCATTTTCTTTCGACATAAAAATATATACATTTAATCAAACGTGAACGTTAAAAAATTATAAAAAGTTAAATTATAAATCTCACGAAAGTGACGTCATAATCAATTTAAAGATTTTATACACATTAATAAAGTACTAGCTAATGTAGTTCTATCATAGATATAGTAATATATATAGATATATCATCCGCATGTTATCGTACAAAGGTTTTTGATGCCGAAAAAAAAGCTTTGGAATCAGCATTAAGTGGTATTGAAAAAAAAAAAAAAAAAAAAAAGAAAAAAAGAAATATGAATTTGAAACTGTATCTGGAGTTTTTCATTCACCTTTAGTAAATAAATTATTCATAAATTTTATTTTTTTAAATATTCGTATGTATTCCCGTGTTTATTCACTCGAGGAAAGACGGTTATACGGTTATATTTTGGTAAAAACGTCGTCTTTTCCCAAGTGAAAGGAATCACTTTTTTTCTCCCCAATGATCACTCTATATATACTATACTATATTTATGAGTTCTATACGCAAGCGAAGTGTGATTCACTGACCGTCTGTGCAGCCAAGAAAAAGGTTTCCTATGTTAATCGCCCATTGGATTTTTTGTAAAAAATTATTAAAAATCGAGGAAATTTATTTCCCGATTTGAATCCTTAATTCCCTTTTAATCCTTTGGGCATAGATATGTATTAGTTACCGCGTGCGTTAGATTAAGTTATTTTGCTGTCAAATTGACAAAATTTTAATTTTAAATTTCAAATCTCTGTCGTCCTTGGCATTTTTTTTTTTTTTTGTATTTGGCGATCAAAAGCGTAACACGAAAATATACATGCCAGATGTATGTATTGTACGAAATGTAATATGTATTATTCATTGTACGTATGTATGACATATAATATGTATTGTACGAAACTTTATTTCATATTATTCATTACTCTTTTAATATAAGTTGTTAAAATAACCATGATTTTTGAAAGGAATTAAATATTTTCGCCAGATAATTTGGTGATATTCTGTTTTACGCCAAGGATGACAGAAATGAAATCTATTCCGCTGCAACATATTAGTATCTTATATCAGATATTTTATTTAGACATTTGAAAACAAATTTGACTTCAAACTATGATAGAATATTTATTATTTTCATTTTAATTAGTATATTATTAGTATATTAAATTTAAAAGTATGGTATATAAAAAGTTTTTTTTTTTTTTTTTTTTTTTTTTTTTTTTTTTTTAAATCTTATAATTATTCTTACCTTAATCCTCAATGTTTCCCATCTTTATTAACTTGAATTTACTATTAAAATTTTAACATACTCAAAACCTTCTCATCACTTCGTTAAAATATACTAAACTTTTCCAAAATCTTTTTCTATTTAAAATGATACATGTATTTACTTTAAATGTCCAATATTTCGTATGATGTCCTATTTTAAAGTTAAAAAATATTTATCAAATTCACTTATTTTTCTGGTTTAGCCATTTTGTTTTCCTTTTTATAATTACAGCTGTTGCCATCTTTAAAATATTTAAAATGATGAGGTCATTTTATAGTAAAATTATCCATTATAGCATATATTATATTTCACTCCTCCATAAAATTTGATTTTTAAATCGTCTGTTTCTTTTATACTTTTATTTTAATAGAATTTCAATAAAAATTAAATTACATTTTTAGCATTTTAATCCAAAATAGCTTTAGACATATTATATTTCACTCACCCATAAAAATTGATTTTTAAAATCGTCTGCTTCTTTTATACTTTTATTTTAATCCGCGATTGTAATGAAATGCTCACCTTCTGGTGGGCTAAGGTGAAATTACAATTGACATGATAGCTTTCGGCTTTCGAATAGACGCCATTGCTTGCCGATGTTTACTTTCACATATATTTATTGAATAAAAATGAATAAATCCGGTAAAAAAGATAACACTTACTGTTGTGTGCCACAGTGAAACTTTAAAAAAATCAAGAAATCCAGAATTAAGCTTCCATTTATTTCCAAATGACAAATTTAAAATTTCAGTTGCTTCGGCTAATGGAAGTAAAGAATGAATCAGATGATTTGGAACTAATATTTGTTCAGCTTCAGTAAAATATCTACTTCCGATCGAACTTTGAATAAACTGAAATATTTTTTCCAAAAGCAATCAATTTTCCAAGATGTAAGGCGGAGAAATTATAGCACGAATATTAAGTAATAACACATATAGAACAAAAATAAATACACGTGGCTATTATATTTACTAACAACTAAAGCTGAAAAAGCGCCACCTATCGATCATTACAAACGCGGATAGAATTTTAATATAATTTAATTTATATATTAGTCATTTTAGCATTTTTATCCTAAGTAGCATTAGAAATAATATATATCATTTCTGCATTAAAATTTATAAGACCCTACAATAAAATTAATTTGTGCTTAATATCAACTCTACGAAGATTTTTATCAATCGCTTCCAAAATTTGACCTAAGGTTCAAATCTCAATCCTGTAGGCTTTTACATCGGCTACAACGTTTTCGTCTTTATTCGTAAATAATAATTTGACTGTATTAAATAGTTTTCTGCGATATAATTCAACGTATAACTTAGTCACAGCAACGCGTGGCCGGGTCTGCTAGTATATATATACATTTATAAGGCAGAGTTTTCAAACAAATCCAATATTTCTTTTAAAAAATTTGAAATATTACTGATACGCAACATACTGCAGAGTTTAAAATAATAAATAATTAGTAGAATATAGACATTTTTTACAGATTTTTTTGTAACTGCGTATAAGCAAGCTTAAACGGTTTTCTTTCACATAACATTTTACCCAAATGAATAGTTATCCTCCCCACTCAAAAAATAAATAAATAAATAAATAAATAAATAAATAAAAATTAATAAAAATAAAACCTCTAATTCAAACTACATATACGTAAAACCTGTTATTCCTTTGCTAATTTATATCCCAAATATAAATAAAGATTCACGATGCGATAACAAACATCAGATAAGAAAAAAAAACTATTAAAACATTTTTTTTTTTTTCGTAAAAAATTTCTTATCAAAATAACAATCGAAATCTTTGTTAAAATTGTTGATTTTAATAATGTACAAATATAGATTTCTATAAAGTGAATCTTGATTCGCCAATTCTATATGAAAAATGTAACAGTTTTTTTCTTTTATCTTTTTTTTTTTTTTTTTTTTTTTTTTTAATTATTACATGCAGAGAAGATAACACTCAATAATTTTATCTATAAATATTAATAAGCCGTATCCTGTTTTGGACGTTCTTATAAAACATTTCTATTGCTGAAAAGAAATAAATATACTGCAATCTGAAAAAATGCAAAATTATAAGTGTATAAAAATAATAAAAAGTAAAAATAAAGTAATAAAATAATAATAAAATAAGTAATAATAATAATAATAATAATAATAATAAAGAAGCTATGGAAAGATGGATAAATGAGCCCTGAGGCTATCTAAGAGGGCTAGCTACGCTTTGCGTAATATGTTGTCAAAAGTTTGGTATGCTTCAATTATTCTTTTATGTGGATTTTCTATCGCTGCCTTTCACTAATATGTTTAAAATAATGTTTTATTATTTAATTCATATCTATAGCACTTTTTAAAACGGCTTAGAGAATCTACATTTTTCACGTAACAATTTCTCTACGTTTATATATTTAGTATCAACTATCCATATTTTTATTTCAAAATAAACAAAATCTTTAAAATCTTAGTGTTAAAATCTTCCAAAATACTTTTTTTTTCAATACATCTGCAAGTATGTGCATCGTAAATGCATACGATTTATATTTTAAATGTTAAATCCACTTATCATGTAAACTTAAAACTAGTTTAAAACAAAACTGTTTATAAATAATACTTTAAATTTGAATAATTCAAATAAAAGAACAGTTTGAAATACTTTCAATACTATTATAAATGTCCATATATATATTCTTTTAAGTAATCCAACATTTATTCTCTTTTATAACAGACTGAAATCATCATCAATCATTTATCTTGGTCACACAAAATCTTACTCTTTATTCTTCAGTTAAGAAGTTAAGCGTTCTAAACATTTCTTACTTTCAGGACCTTTAACAGAAATCGATAGTACTGTTATAGAATACTCATGCATCAGCGGATCAAATTGTTATAGAATTCACACACACACACACACACAAAAAAAAAAAAAAAAACTTTTGATTGATGATTAATGATCTGAATTCACAGATGTTTATTTCTTTTTGAATCAAGAGTGCCTATGCTTTTTAAGAATATTTTTATTTATATAAAATAAAATGAAAGATACATTAATTTAAAAAATAAAATGTTTAGATTATTGACTGTTTTTTCTCGATATCAAACGACCAAAATAAATATCTATCACTTTGCAAATTTTATTTGTTGTTTAATACTTTTCTTTTTTCCTTTCTTTTATTAAAGTTTTTGAAATCAAGTTTTGCATTACAATTTGATGAAAGTAAATAGTCATCTGCATTTTGTATGCACCCATTCTCTACATATATATTTAGTATTAAGTATAAATAATTTTAATTAAATGTTAACTAAAATTGGTAAGAACCTGTAGAAGAAATTCTCACAAATAACAATTTTTTTTATCCACTGGTGTATATATATATATATATACACTGTAAGAAAAAGTTGTCAATTACAGTACTTATACCGAATCTAGCAGTTGGACCAATGTGTTACCGAAATTTATTTTGGTCATAGATGTATCGTACATATTTCAGACAAAACAGAAAGGAATAAATAAAAGCAATATTTTTTAAACAGTTTAACCCATTACTACCACAATAAATAACAAATAAACGGTTAAGTGCCATTCTAACTAGTTTCAATCATTAATTTCTTCAATCAGTTAATTTGAAGATTAATGTTTGCTCAAAATATTAATCAATCATTTTAAGAGGAGATACAAAACGTACATTTTTCTAGGCAACACATTCTACGGATATATATATATATATATATACTAACTTTATACATTTTAAGCTAAATATATTTTTAAGTAAGACTTTCAAGGTAAAACGCTCTCAAGTTACAAGTGTTTTTTATCATTTATATATTTATATAGGATCCTGATAAATGAAATGCGCATTATAGTAAAAATGTTTAAAATGACATGTAATAAATAAATGTGGTCTATTTTAATATTTTCAAACATTTCGATATTTAAAATCGCTATTTTTATATTATTTTGAAGCATTATGACAGTATAAAGAATGATGATTGTGGCGCTGCAAGTAAACAAAAAACAATCTGGTTTATATTGTGACGAACGATTTCTAGACGCCATATCTATTTAACTTTAACTTGAAGCTGAAACTGAAATACTTAAGTAAATTATGAAGTGAAGACAAAGTCAGATTTATAAAATAAATGAGCTTTTATTTTGAGCTTAAATAAAAAGGTGGGCGTTGGACTTTAATTATATTTAATAACTTGTAAACTTAGTTGGGCAGCCTTCTTAAATACTTTTAACTATCAATACATCCTCACAATTAATCTCAACTACTTTATTTAACTTTATTCACCCTCGCGGCTCAGTAATCTTTCGTACGTGGGAGGATTCCCTGACACCACGATACTACTCGAATTACCATCTCCTGCTATAGCCGCTAATAACCAACTTCCCACTCACTTACTTCCAACTAACCTTCTACTAACTCCCCTCCAACTCACACACTTACTCTCCTTCCAACTAACCCCCAAAAGCAATCTTTCTTCTCCTTTTATACAGTTTCTTTCCAAAGTACTTTATAAAATTAACATATCGCAGATTAAAATTTAGTTTGCCATAAGAACTAACTCTATTGATCAACTGAATCCTAAATTCTTCGTATTCATGTTCTACTCGTAAAGTGCGAATTTTAATTGTAGCATTACGCTAACTTTGCTATACCTCACAATATAAGCAGATGGATTCAGAGTAAGTTCCTGGTATAAAAGGAGGAGATCGAGTGAGTAGCATTCTTTCATTTACGATGGCTGTTAGTTTAAAAGAAAGTATGGTAATTTAATCTGGAACCTGTATAACGAAGACTTAGCTATAGATCACTAGCGATCAGATTCGGTCGGCTGTTGATTTTCCATTAGTTGCACACAAATAAATGATTGGGACTCACACTGAGCAACATGTTTTCAACCGCTAAAAAGATTCAAACAAATAAGTTTCTTTAACAAATAGTCTAACAAATATCTGTAATAAATAAGGATGCCTTTGTATACAGCTGCATAATGTGTATTGCACATTTGTGTATTGATAATAATCAATAAATAATTACTTTTATTATCTAATTGATTATAAGCTTATAATATTTGGCTTTACTAAATGGATGTATGTTGTACCAACACTATTTTTGTGGACTGAGTTGTTAATTTTTTTATGCAAAAGTTTGGTATTCCACAAGGTGGTAATAGCGCGAGTATGTTAGCTGACTTATATCTTTATAAAAAAAAGTGCTAACATTTTAATTTAATTACAATCATTTTGTTGGCACTTTGTATGTTGTTGGCATTATCATGTATCTATTAATTGCTAAATTTTATAACGAATTTAAATTCTTCTATTTATATATATATATACAGGGTGCCTACTAAAGTTCATATATATCTATGCGTCTATATATATATATCTATATCTGTCTATCTATCTGTCTATCTATACCCATACAGCACAGAATGTTTCAGTTATGTTGCAAAATGCTTACAAACTTTCAAAAACGTAACACATTTTAATATGCTCTCTGATAGCTTTCTGAAACATTCGCCTTTTTTCTATGTTCTATCTGTTACGTGATTGAAACGTTTCTGTTACGTATCTGAATTTTTTGTTACGATCGCGGACATTTCTACGTTTATGAAAGTAATCGGAAAGCTAACTGAACGTTTCTGTAATATTTACAATATTTCCATGTTATATGACTCTTACGTTTCTGAAACATTTTGCGCTATTAGGGTATATATATAGTATATATATCATTAAAACAGTAACTTTATTTTCTACATTCAAATAAGTAAAATTTCTTAAGCATGCTTGAAAGTGATATGGTAAGGGATTTGTTATAAATGATAGTTAAAGCGACAGTAAAAGGGAGAATTAAAAACACTTTAAGAATTATCAAATATGTCCAGATAAATATTCACTTAAAGGAACCGATACTTTTCTTTTGTAATCGACTACAAATATCATGAATCACTTAGCATATGATCACACATTATCTGCAATTATCCAGCGAGGAAGTTAAGAATTCTCAACATCCATTACTTAGAAGATTCATAAAAGAAATCGATAATAATGAAATGCAATACTCATGCATCAGCGATTGGAACCGTTGCAGATTTTCCTAAAACTTTAAATGATGATTAATAATCTGAATTTACAAGTAACTTTTTCCATTTAAAAGAAAAACGCAGATTTAATAAAAAATGTTTCATGTTTATAATGTATATTGTTTTGTAAGAAAATTTAATAAAGTCATAAAGAAAAATTATTTTATCAGTTATTAGTAATAATATTATTATTTTGTATATCAAAATATCAAAATTAAAACAGAAAACTATAAATTCTTATGTTTTGTTTGCTGTTTAGTGAATCTTTTTCTTCTCATGTCTCCTTTCATTCACGTAGTTCGCTATTTTATAATGTAAATAATAATAATAATAATTGGCAGTTTTAAGCCGTGTTACAAAATTTACATTTTCTATGGCAACATTTTCTACACATGTGTTTGTATTATTTAAATAGATTATAGATTGAATATATTTTAATTTACATGTAAATTAAAAATAGTAACACTTTTACAGTAAAATTCTTCAAAGCACATGTGTTTTTTATCTACTTTTACATTATAAAGACATATTTAACTAACTTTTGACGGTCCATTATCTTCGATACTTCCATATGTAAATGTTTAATAACACTGCTCTATTAAAAAAAAAAAAAAAAAAAAAAAAAAAATCGAGATCTGAAACCATTCTTACTGATTCTTATGTAATATGACCTCCTGAATCCGAATATGACACCCATTTTGCCCAAACAGTCACCGTTTTCTAGATACACCACCCCCTCCCTCAATTTCTTTCCCTGTTATATAATTTTATGACATGAATTTGATTTGAAGAATGAAAAATAATTAATTTAACACCTAAAAACAAAAGAAAAAAAAATAAGGTTTAAATAATAATATTAATAATATAATATAATATATATATATATATATATATGATGCCTAATTTCAGTGAAAAATCCCCCCCCCCCCCCAAAAAAAAAGTTTTTCCTTGTCACAGATGTCCATGTTTGAGAATTTTCCAACTCTATAGCCCCTCAGAAGATATTTAACGGTTAAAATAATCCTCCCCCCCCTCCTAAAAATCAAATTTATAGCCATAAAATCACCGGAAAATGATAAAAATAGGGGGCAATTTCTAAAAAATGGTGGGTGATAGGGCAAAATAGGCGGCAAATTCGGATTCAGGAGGTCATTTTACATAAGAATATACTGATATGGTGTCAGAGGCAATTTGCATGCCGAGCAGTGTAAATAAAGCTGTATACTATGGATTATATAATATTTCTTTTAACTTTGCATGGCTTAATATGTTCTAAACCCTATGAATAAACTTGGAATTTGATCATTTAGGACTAAAAACTATGTAAAATAAAGTCCAAGTCCAAGCAAATTAATCAGAAATAACAAAAAGAATGAAGTAGAGGCGAACACGGCTTAATACATGTGGAGTGCGATAAATCAGTTCCGAAGGTGCCCAACATTAAATTCTCTTGCCACGTTACAACAAAGAAAACAACCAAAATGCAGATAATATCTACTGTTAATAAATAAATAAATAAATTACACATAAACTATCCAAATTTAGTTGTTGAGGAAGATATACAATTATCGTTTATTAAATTAACATTAATTAGTATGGTTACTTATTAAATAGAAGTAACAAAAATGTTAAAAAAAATTCATCTGTATACAAAATGTTTAATTTTTCATATAAAATATAAATCCAATAACTGTATAATATCATCAAAGAGTAAAACAAACACCTAATGCTTTTTTTTATCTAATACTTAAAAACCATGATTGACACACTCAATTTTTTGAATTTTAATAAAATAATAGAAATGTATATAAACATTATTTTCAAACTTGAATGACACACAACACTATTGTTAATTCTTAAAATAGAAAAATTTAAATGTTTTTAAATAGACTTACCCAAATTATATTTTTTCCGTTTGATAAAAATGACACTATTGTGTAATGCACAAATGTCAATATTTTTCTTGATATTTGTTTCATAGATTGTATAAAACATCAAAGTTTTATTATTATTATTAATAATATTCTACTTTACTGAATTATATTCATTTTAGTTTTAATAATAAAAGGATGTTTATGTGAAATTCTACATTATTTTGTTTTATATTTCAATTTTGGATGTGCGTATGCGTGACAGTTGCAAAAACCTGTCACATAATAAAGCGCATTGTATTTTGAAACAATCTTCAAATATTTATAAATGTCTGTGTAAGTTGTAATATGTTTTGACATTTTCGAAATTTATTGTATTCTGATATGATACCTAGTTTTTTTTTATACTGAAATTTCTATAGAAAAGTTATATAATAATAGTAAATGTATCTGTTTATTGTTGTTAAACAAGAATGAAAACAACTGCAATGGAAAATAAAAATACAATTTTACTAAATTCATATTTGCTTATTTGATATAAATGACAATACTTTAAAATATTGAATAGATATAAACTCATAAATTACATTTATTCTTGTAAGAAAGTATGAAAGTTTCATGTAAGTCAATATTTATTTTTAGTATTATTTGGCAGTTTCTATTCTCTAAAATAAAGATATGTCATTGGTTTTGAAGCAAAATATTTCTGTTGTGTTTCTCAATACGGATTTTTCCTGTTCTAGCACTTGAAATTGCACAATACAAGTGCTATTCATCCTTCAAACAAAGTGTAAAAATAAATGTTTTGGGGGCAAATGAAACAGAGCAAAGAGAATGACGAATGATGTTTTCGTTATTGGTCAATATATAAGATGCATTTCTTGTACATCTCGATATTTGTTCGAAAAATGAGGGTTTTGTGTGGCGTGACAATAATGAACACCAAATTCTGAGCCAGTGAAGTATGGTTTCGTCGAGGGAAATATCGAGAACCCATTTAACATCTTAGTCATCCAAAGGTTTAGCCAATGCAATTGAATGGCCACATTCTAAACAATTTTTTGAAAGTGCCCGTTTGACGCGGATAATGCTCGATATTCTTTTCAGTAAAGCTTCGTCGATAGTGGATGGACGTCCTGCTTTAAATTTGATCTTGATGTTCTCATTTCCCAATGCAAATCGTCTGAATCCTTTTTAGATTGTGAACTCAAACACAAATGAATCTCCAAACGCATAACATACCTTTTGAGCCCTAGATGAAGTATCATTACCTTATTTAAACCCAGAAAAAGAGCACAAATTTAATACCTCAGTTGCCAATGATACGTTTGCTATAAAATTGTAATTCCTAAAAGACTTCTTTTGTCAAAACCTACATAATTTCGAACTGACCCTAACAGCACAAAATGTTCCAGAAACGTAACAATCATATAACATTGAAACATTATAAACATTTCAGGAACGATGAAAAACATTCAGATTGCTTTCCGATTAGCTTCAAAAACGTAGAAATGTCCGCGATCGTAACAAAAAAATCAGATACGTGACAGAAATGTTTCAATTACTTAACAGATAGAACATGGAAAAGGGCGAATGTTTCAGAAAGGTATCAGACAGCATACTTAAATGTGTTACGTTTTTGAAAGATTGTAAGCTTTTTGCAACATAACTGAAACATTCTTTGCTGTATGGGGACTGACGTTTGACGGGATAGTAAACATCGAACATCATTCAGAGAGATAGTTAACGGTTGTATAATTAAAATAACGTAAGACAAGTCGCTAGATAAACAAAAGTGAAAATTATAATAGGGTGTTCGAGTATTTTCCACATAGTTTAATTTTACGCTATTGCACTTCAAACAATTTGATCCTATAGTTCATAATGATAAAAAATGTTTTGTTGTGCACGTGTAAAAATCTATAAGGTCTAGATTCACCAAAATCCGCACAATTTGTGCGACTATGATCTAAAACACGTGTATAAATTTTCAGTTCAATTGAATAAGGTGATTCGACGCTATTGCACTTTACAAAATTTGGGCCCATAGGCCATAATGATAAAGAATATTCCTTTGTGTTCGTATTAAAAAACTAAAAGTGCTAGATTCATCGAAATCTACACAATTTATGCGACGGTGATTATTTATAACATGTGTATATATTTTTAGCTCAGACAAATAAGGAGTTTATACGCTATCGCACATTAACTAATTTGGGGCCATGGACCATAATGATAAAGAATATTTCTTTGTGTCCCTGTAAAAATGTACAAGAGCTATATTAACCAAAATCTACAGAGTTTGGTCGATTGTGACCTATAACATGAGTATAAATTCTCAGCTCAATCGAATAAGTCGTTTAAACGCTATCGTATTTAAAAAAATTCAGGCCCATAGACTATAATGATAAAAATATTTTCTTTGTTTCCCTGTAAAAAAAAAATTCTAAATGCTAGATACACCAAAATACATACAGTTCGTAGAACGGTAATTTATAACATGTGTATAAATTTTCAGCTCAGATAAATAAGGCGTTTATTTTTTTTTTTTTTTATTTTTTTTTTTTTTTTGTATATGTAAAAATCTATAAAGGTTAGATTCACGAAAATCTGTACAATTTGTACGACAGTGATCTATAACAGTATAAATTTTCATTTTAATCGAATAAGGCATTTAGACGCTATCGGACTTTAAAAAAATGGATCCGCCGATTATGATAGAGAATTTTACTTTGCGTCTCTGAAAAAAAAAAAAAAAAAAAAAAAAAAAGAGTACTAGATTCCTCGATATTTATGCGGTTCATTCGACGGTGATTTATAAAATGTGTATAAGTTTTCAGCTCAGACAAATAATGCATTTAGACGTAATAGCACTTAAAAAATTTGGGCCCCTAGGCCATAATTATAATGAATTCTTCTTTGCGTTCCTCTAGAAAAGGTAAAGTGCTAAATTAAAAAAAATCAATAATGTTCGTGTTCTGGTTACCTTTAACATACACACCAATGTAAAGCTTAATCAATCAAAGCGTATAGGTATAAACGTGTTCACTCACACATACACACCCGCATATATACATTATCGTAAAAGTTTTAAAAATTAACACAAGGGACTTTAAAACGTATAGAAATATCAAAATCTTAAAGTCGGATTTTCGACATTATTACACCATTTTCCTTATATTTGTTCAGAAAGTAAAAATCGGTTTTTAAACACACACACACACACAAAAAAAAAAAAAAAAAAAAAAGAAATGTAATCTTCACTTTGAAAAACACTGAAGTATTTAATAACATACAGTCGGTAACAAAAGTCTCCAAACACTAGCAAAAATTCTATATAAAAAAAGTACTTTTAATATAGTTTTGTTAAATAAATCTTTTTAGAATCCTGTTCTTAGTCAGTGTAAAAATGTGATTCCATGAGGATTTATTTAAGAAAACCGTATGAAGTGTACTTTTTTTTACATAGGAATTCTTGCTAGTGTTCGGAGACTTTTGTTACCGACTGTATTATTTCACATACACACACAGACACACACACACACACACATAAATAACAAAATAGTATATGTTGTATCAAAACGTTTTTTTTCTGAATTATTGATAACAATGCAATCGTCTAACAGGCACAAGAATTTAAATATAATTTTTCACAATAAATATTTTACATACGCAGTTTGGTGCAATAGATGATGAGGTGTATAAGGAAAATCGCAAAAGTTTGGGCAATAACAGCGCCACCTAACGATCGATATATACCCAAACAATTTAATATTCTTTATCATACTTTCCATCTTATATATCAATTTTTATACATTTATAGACTATAGAAACGAAACTCTAGCATTCCCATGCGCGATAAAATTTTCAGTATAGCAACATAACTTTCAAGATTACATGCACCAAAATTCAACTAATACAGACTTTTATAATGGTCCTTTCGCATATGAACATTTGTGAAATTATACACTACAAAAGCTGAAATTTACCCTTCTCAAAATTTGGTAAAATTGGAGAAGAGTGGCGCCACGTATTGGGCGATATCTAAACAGTTGATAGACACCAATTTATGTTAAAATGCAACTGAATATAAATTTGCAAAAACTCTCTCAAATTGTTCTTGATCTAGAGATGTCGCAAAATTTTTGCTGCATACACATATACACATACAGACAGATGGCACTTCCTAAAGATTTCAAAATGAGTTTAGGATTTCTTAAAAAAGAAAAAGTCCATCGAACACTGGAACTCAAAAATTTATAAAAATCCAATTAGTTTATGTAAGAACATAGAAATATATATATAATAAACAAATAAATTATATATGTAATATATCTGTACTGATAAGTATAAAGGATTTAAGTCCATATTCTTGAATTTTCAGGAGACGAAAAATAAAGTTAAACTAATTAAAAACTAATCAGCGGAATCGATTAGGAAAAAAGGATTATGTTGGTTTATACGCTTTATACCATTTAGTTATTGTCAATCTTCATTTGATAAAGGGAAAAAATTGAATTAAATATTTTATACCAAAGATTAATGCTAAATTTCTGACTTGAATCTTTTTTTTACCAATGGATTTTCTCAAAGTCTAAATGACATGGATTTAAATCCTTTATACCAATTGACAGTGAATTGTTTTCTGAGTCTGACTATGTACTTATCTAAAAATCGACATTTTTGGACTTCAGTCCTTTATACTTATCAGTACAGATAATATACATACATACACACACATAAATATATATATGCAAACACAGTTATTCTGAGGTCATGTAAACAGTATATACATAATAAAATTCTGTCTTTGATTTATAAAGCTGAAACTTTATTAAATGTAGGGGAGCACGGGGCACAGTGGACCACCCCTATTTAAATCTATTAATATTCAACTCTTTTGCTTCATATGGATACTCATGTATGGCAGCATGGTACTAGTAACTAGTTGTATCTATGCAGCCAAAAAAACCACATAGGAAATTGTAAGGTAACCATTTTGAGCATATTTTTTGTTTTGAACTGTTCAAAGTAATTTTTCCACATTGAAGGATTTTAAAATTTCATAAAGATTGAACTAGCAACTATAAATACTATATAGCTGTTAAAGGCAAGATATTGCTGTTTTTAAATTTCTAAAAATTATTAGCATATTTGTAGTCTGTATATTATTTTATTATTATTACAATCTGTCTTACTCTGGCACGGGACACAGCGGACCACCTTCCAATGTGCATAAAAATATAAATTAGTTTATTACTTATATTAGTTTTAGTTAAATTTATAGATACAAATATAATGTAAAGTATTAATATCTCAAAATAATAATATCTTAATGTTATGATAAAATAAATAAAAAAAAATTATAAATTTCTGAAAAGAATAAATATTTGAATAGTAATATAATAATTATTGATATCTAAATTTAATAACTATTTGAATTATATAGCATTAATAAAAGGAAAAATATCTAATTTAATAAATAGTAGAAAAATTTATTATTATTGTTAGTTTTAGAGATCATATGTGAAAAGCAAAATAAGTAGCTTAATACATTTTAGTTGAATTTATTCTACAAATATAATGTAAATTAATTATACCTCAAAATAATAATTAATAATAATAATAATAATAATAATAAATATTTGAATAGTAGTATAATATCTTTGAATATTTGAATTAAAAAAATATATATCTGATTTATAAAATATTAATAAAAGAATTAAAAAAAAACAATTATCTATTTCAACTTAATAAATTTTCTTAGTGGGATTTGATTTCTCATTCGTTTATTTTATTTTTTTTTTCTTTTTTTTTCATGAAAATGCCTGAATTATATTTTTTAGACTAGAATAGTATGAGAAATTAATTTTAGAGAAAAAAAGAAAGTAATTTATAATAATTTAATATAAGCAAAAGAGGCTGGTCCACTGTACCGCGGTCATGGGGCACAGTGGTCCACTTTGTAAGTGCTCACAGTTTTTTTTTTTTTTTTTCATTCATAATTTATTGGAAATATTATTATAAAAAAAATTAAGAAAGGTCAAGAAGAGCTTAGAGATTGTTTGCTGTTTTTTTTTTTTACAAGTGCATAGCTTTTCTGTTTTTTGTGGAAAAAAAAAAAAAATGTAAAAGTGGTTCACTGTGTCCCGGTCTCCCCTATATTACAGAACTTAAAATAAATATTAATAAAGCTTAAATCAGTTAAAAATAAATAAATAATAATAATAATAATAAATAAATATATAAATAAAAACTCATCATTTTTCATAGTAATATATAATTGATAAATCTAAGACATGTTTATAAAATTTCTTGGAAACATTGTGAATAAATACATTTTATTTTAAATAGCAGTTCAGTGGTAAGTTTCCTTTTCAGTAACTCTGTTGACCATTTTTGAAGAGAGGGATTTCTTTCGTGTTTTCTAAAAGTAATTAGTATGAGGAGCGCAAATATTCTTTGAGAGTAACCTAGTCTTTCGTCTCCGACAAAACATGTACGCGGCGACATTGTATTGGATTCAAAAGAAAAAAGCGTGAGAATCTACTATAAAATACTATTTAGAACATTACATAGCTTTGCGCGGGTGCAAGACCACCCAGACAGAGCCACGGGAGATGTACTACACCCCACAGCCCTGAGGCAGTGTGGCCGCCCACTCATAAAAGTACCGGACATTTCCTTTCGCTGATAAAGACCGATACTAATCAGAGTCAGAGAAAGGATCTGCGTCACAGGACTATTGCCTAGTCACATGTCCATAGAGTCCCTTTTTTTCTTTAAAAATAATGAGATTCCTGTTATTTGCGAAAGTAATTCTTATTGATGAAAATAATCTTTATTTTATAACTTTTGCATTGAAAGATATCATCTTTAAAAATTAAAACCTTTAGACAAGGATTACAGGTTTAACACATATTACACATAGATTAAATAGAATAATAGTATAGTTTTAAATGTCTATTTATATTTTTAATACTAAAAATGAAAATGCATTCAAATTATTGAAATAATTTCATGTCGGAGATGTAGATTTTATATCAATGGTTATTTTATTTTCAACACTTTCTGGAAAATGCAAATAATAATAATTAAAAAAAAAAAAAAAACTAGTTGGCATAGGTGGACTCTGCTCAGTTCCCCATCATATTTATGTTCTCATAAATTTCTAGTGCGAGACATATTATAATCATGTTAAAAGAAATGAATTTGACCAAAGCTTGATTCAGTAACATAATGAAATCCCCGCCTAACAGGCTATCCACCGTTCACTTCGATATATTTATCTTATTCTAATCTATTAATTTATTTAATGAGGGTCAGTTCCATTGTTTAGTTTTCACGCTACTATTTCCAATGCAATAATCCTCAAAATTCATATTTATATGAAAAATTTACAATTTCGCTATATTGATAAAATCGTAAATTACGAATAATTTACGAAATTTTCTTATTAGAATATTTGTATTCATACATGTTCAAACAAATATCATAAATGTAATTTTGAAGTTGTCTAATGTATTTATGATCCTCAAAATGGAAGTTTATGTTCATTTTTTCCTTATTCTGACATGTTAAGTAAATCGTAAATTCCAAATAACTTACGAATTGTTTAAATTGTAAAAACCATAGTCTATGATATTCATGCCAGTATCCTAAATAATATTTAGAAAGTGGTTTGACATCTTTACGATGAAAATATCCCTCAAGATTGACGTTTATGTGAAATTTTGCTCTATTTTGCCATGTTAAGAAATTCGTAAATTTTCAATAACTTACGATTTTTTTTAAATTGGAAAAGCCATATTCTATGATATTCATGCCAGTATCCTAAATAATATTTGGAAAGTAGTTTGACATCTTTACGATGAAAATATCTCTCAAAATTGACGTTTATGTGAAATTTTGCCCTATACTGCCATGTTAAGAAATTCGTAAACTTCCAATAACTTGCGAAATTTTCAAAGTAGCATGTTTATAGTTACTAATGTTCATTCCGGCATCAAAACTGATATTTTAAAACTGGTCTGACATTTTTACAGTAAAAAGTTTCCATTTAATGCACGTTTAAGTGAATTTTTGTCCTATTCTCCTCCCATGTTAAGAAAATCGTAAATTTCTAATAACTTACGAAGTTTTTTAATTCGAATGTTGCAAATGAATAGGGTTCTTACCAGTGTCGGAAGTAATATTTTAAAACTGATTTGACCTCTCTGCGACAATTTGTTCTTGAGATAGCGAGTACACAGACAAACAAACTAACCGACTAACACACTAACACACACCCTACAGACAGACACCATACAAATTTTGTCATTTTCGGATTCCTCACACCTGAAAACGTGTAAAAAAGTAAAAAAACCTAGGTCGAAAATTTTCACGATTACCTAAGTTCCCCATACCTATAGTATGATGTGGAACTAAATAAATAAATAAATAAATAAATGAAATAAAAAATAAGAAAAAAATAAATGAAAAAAAAAATAATCCTCATTGTTACAATAAGTTATTTATAATCTAATTTAAATTGTCTTAATGTTTCTTTTTCCTTTTTACTTTCTTCTATATGTAATATAGAGAAAGTATTGGATTCGTAAAAATTTTCGACCTCGGGTTTTTGATGGATTTACACGTTTTGAGAGCTGTAGAACACGATTTGACCATTTTTAGAAAATGTCTGTCTGTGTGTGTGTGTGTGTGTGACAAAATTTTGTGGCAACTGTATCTCAGGAACTACTATACAGAATTTCATACAAATTGGTGTGTAGTTGCACCTTGACATAAATTAGTGCCTATCAACTTTTGGTAAAAATTGTCTTACAGGTTGCGTTGCCATCCCGCTTTTTCTGAATTTTTAACATGGTGATATAGGACAAAATTTTGTATAAATGTGCATAAAGAGAATTATATTTTAGTAATCATTATGAAATTTACAAGAATTATTTATAATAGAGATAGTCAACTGGGAAAAAAATTTTGTTTGCGTAGGAGCCTCACCACCCCCACTGGGGGGGAAGTCACCCCTCGAGGGGAGTAAATTTTCAAGATGGGTATCTTTCGAAAGGTCTCGTCAATACCTTTAAAACGAATGGTTGAACTATAATTCTGTGATAATTTAAAACAAAGTTATCGATTGTTTTTTACTTTTAACGAAAAAAAAAACTTAGAAAAAAAAATCGTTTTTTTTTTTTTTTTTTTTTTTTTTTTTTTTTTTTAACGAAATTGAACCAGACTTGGTATTTAGTTGGCCCCTGACATAAACTGTGGCTGATTAGATTTGGGGATCAATCGCTCAACAGGTGGCGCTGTGATCGTATTTTTTCTAAATTTTTAACATGGACAAAAGTAGTACAAAATTTCGTATAAATGTACATAATGAGAGTTATTCTTAACCTGTGATTGTGAAATTAATATGAATTATTGATAATAGTAGTAGTTAATTAGGAAAAAAATCTGGGTCATCGCTTCCCCCCCTAGGGGGAAGTACCCTCCGGGGGGGGGGGTAAATTTTCAAGATGGGTATCTTTCGAAAGGTCTCGTCAATACCTTTAAAACGAATGGTTGCACTATAAATATGTGATAATTTAAAACAAAGTTATCGATTTTTTTTACTTTTAACGAAAAAAAACTTTGGAAAAAAATCATATATATATATATTTTAAATATTGTTACTGCGTGAATTTGTATAAGAAAATATAGAAGAAAGTCTTGTGGTGGCCACAACATACTAGTTTTTTTCTTCTAAAATGAATATATATATCCACGAATACATCCAAAAAATTCAAATATACGTGTACTAAATTAAAGATTATTTTTCTTTTTTTAAATGTACAGCTAGTTTTAAAATACCATTTATGATAATGGCAAACAGGATTTAATATTATACTTTTAAATTTTTACATTTTTATTTATAATTAAAGGTTTTCTTAAAACTTTTCTTAAAACTTTTCACTCTTAGAATTTCCATAATTTTTTATAATACGAGGAATTTCGCATAATTTTCTGTTATTGAAATAGCATGGATTTGATTGCATGAAAACTGAAATGCAAAATTGACAACAGTATAATATCGTGGAAAACTGGGGCACAAAAAAATTTCTGTAGCAAGGAAAAGGGTAGCCTACTGGATAGGGCATTTAAGTCTTCAATAGTACCAGGTGACCAGCGGAATTTATATTTCTTCTTATGAAAGGACTGGCTTAGAGTCCTGCGTGGTTCGAGTAAACTTGACTCGCAGCCGACCCGACCTGCAAAATGACTTTTGACCTTCAACCCGAAATGGATCTGCAGCTTCTAACCCGCAATATTGTTAAAATTGTGTTAGATAATAAGCTAAATAAATAAAAGTGATTTTACACAAACTACAATTATATTATTGAAGAAATCTTTCAGAAAATTCAATATTGCATAAAAATATTACAACAATGTATTAAAATTTATATTTAAAAAATCCACTGTTCCAAGTATTTTGACAGTAAAATAAGGAAGCAAATATAGGTTGAAAAAAAAAAAAAAAAAGTTTTACATATTTTAAACGTTAAGTATTAATATTTAGGTATATGTAGTTAAATTCGTGTTATCAGTCATGTCTTTAAATTACTAGGAAGGAAGGCAATGTCATCCAATCTCTTCATTTAAAAGTTTAGATTCATAAGTGAAGCATAAAACAATCTTCGAAGAAAACATTTTGAGAATAAAAATTATTGCAAATTTTACCTGCACCTGACCAGCAAAGCAGGTAATAAGCGATTATACCCGACCCGATGCGTTTCTCTCTTGTGAGAAATGCGTTCTTTCTTGTGATTAAAAGGGTAGAAAGTATTGCTACCAAGAATATAAAAAAATTTCACAGAGGAATAAAATCCATACGAGTTTGAGTTGCTTTTCCTGCTGAAATTCATGAGAAAATTAACTTTGCCTAGCTCAAATTTACACTCTAAAAAACGAGCGAAATTTAGCTCAAAATTGAAAAAGTTTTAATTAAACTCATGAACGCGGTCCTGCACAATACTGATTTAAAACAACGGAACCTCTAAATGATAGAATTTGTCTCCTATTAATAAGTTCTCATGCGCATAAACTAACGTATTGAAAATTTGAGAATAAAAAACCATGAAAAAACAGTGGGAACACTATTCAGAAGTGTTTGCTAAATAAATTTTTACTACAATTAAATTAATAAGTTATAATTAAGAATTGTCAGTTAATAAGTTTAATTAAGCACAAAATTAAAAATAATTTTCATGGTAATTGGTAATTTTAGAAAAAAAAGGGAAATTACCTATGAAAGTGTTCAAAGAAGATAAGATCTATTTAAAAAAAAAAATGTACGTAAAAATGAACTTTTAGTGAACTTCGCTCGTTTTCAAAAATGAACTTGAACTGAACGCGTTCATTTCTTTCAGACATGAGTTTGAGCACGAAC
Source organism: Salticus scenicus (assembly GCA_963930645.1). Classification (NCBI taxonomy): domain Eukaryota; kingdom Metazoa; phylum Arthropoda; class Arachnida; order Araneae; family Salticidae; genus Salticus; species Salticus scenicus. The sequence goes on from OZ005658.1 coordinate 181,053,887, forward strand.
TAACTCGTTTTTTACACGATGAACTTGAGTTTGAACTAGTTCGTTTTTTTTCGTAAACTTGCACAACACTGGTTGTAGCCTTTTCTTATCAGATCGCGCAGTTAATTCAAAGGAAAGCATGCAAAATTGACAAAGATATCTGCCTCCCGGCCCCTCAATTATCTCAGCAGGGGGTTAGAAACAGCCCGTCCGAAGGCTTTGAGCTCCTGTGAGCTCGGCTCATCAGATCAAAGGATTCTGAATAGAAGCCGCGGAATGAGCGCAAATGGAAACCGGACTTTACGGGGCTTACCGATCTTTGTTGGTTGAAACTTGAATAATTGTTATCTGATGGCTATAATCAGATATCCAGATGTTGGAGCCACTGGGTATTGGTGACCACTTTCGACTTTTAAATACCCTCATTCAAAATAAAATAAAGAGAGTGGGGACACTAGGAAAAGCGAATCTTTCTTTTCTTTCGCTTTTTTTGTGTGTGTTATAGTGTTATAACAGCTAAAATTTATAACCAGAAATTGGTTACAGCTCAGACAGCATCTCGCTCTTTTGATAGGATAGTGAATGTATGTTTCTCTGTTCGATTTATTTTCAAGGAAGAAAAAGAAATGGGGGAGGAAAAACGGGGATCATTTTAGCAGAGTACTCTCATTTCACAGTCATTCACTATCACTTTTAACACTTTTTACATTCCGTCGTAGTCTTTTGCAAATATATCTGAAATTTCTCTGAGAAAGTAAGACCATGTGAAAAATATCAATATATAAAATTTTTCTTCAAGCTAATGAAAAACCATAATGGAAAGCAGTCTTTCTAAAAGATAAAGAAAAGGTGTATTAAACTATTACTATTTGTATTTTGATATTTCATTTCAATTTTAATTAAAAAAAATATTAAAAGAAAAAAAAAGAATAGCATACAATTTCATTTTTAATAATTTTTTTTTTTTTTTTTTTTTTTTTTTTTCCCTTTAATCAACAGAAAATGAATTTTAGAAAAGCAAAATCCATATAAGATTTAAAAAATTTCTTGAAGAATTCCAAAAATTATAATTTATAATTTCTATATTATATTTCATTTTTATATGAAATATGTGGAATATATTATTATTATCATTTTAATTTTAATTTACAAAATATTATATTAACATTACTATATTTAAATATATATATCAGTTTTAAATTCTTCGAAATTCGATAACAATTTAAAAATAGTTGTTGAAACTTTGTTAGCGATATTTTTTATTATACTTTTTAAATGAAACACTATACTCTTTATAAATTTTAATTAATTTTACTTACATGTTTCTTAAGAATTATTATTGATTATGTATTATTTATTATTATTGTTAAATTTTAAATCAAAATATTTTTTATCACATTTAAATACCTCAAAATTTTATAAAAGCACATAACAGCCAACAAAAAATATTAATTTCTATGCTTCTCTATGAACTAAAATTAAAAATATGTTATTAATTAGAACGTGAAAGTCATTCTTAATATAATTTTTAAGGAATATTTACTTTCGAGTGCGATTCAAATACAAGTATTTATTATTAAAAAAATAATAATTATTAAAGAGAAAATAAGAGAGTATTTATTACTTTAGTCAACATATTAAAAATATGTAAAATTGCTATGTTATTTCATCATTCATTATAATGCATAGAAACCAGGAAGTAAAACCTTGATGAGATGATAATTATTAAGAATTTAAAAAAGAACATATATATGAGTGTTTATATCATTATTAAGTTTAAATCATAATTATACAAATTTCTTTTTCATAATTAACTATTTCGAAATTCGATTAGATCAACAGCGTGTTTTAAGAATAGAAAATTCCATGTTTATCTATAAATAGATATTGAAAACACAATTTTCTTTAGAGACTATATACAGCTTTTATTATTAAAAATATATAAAATGATGAAATTTATTTATCAATTTAAGCAAAATATAAAATGATTTCTACCTATATTATTTATTTATTTAATTTTCATTTTTAATAAAATTTTACATTCTTTATAAGTCAAAAACGATGAGGTTTTTGATCCCTTATTTATTTTAAATATAATATATTCTTTCCTTTATCTAATGTTTTTTCTTCTCTTCTTTTATTTTTTGGTCATTATTAAAAAAAAAAAAAAAAATCTGGAGTGACTCCACTCGACATTCCAAAAATTGAGTAATTAACGGTTTTGTAGATAAAGTAAAGTAAGATGAGTTGTTAAATAAACAAAAGAGAAAATTATATTAGGTAGTTTGAGTATTTTTCTTTATATGGTACACGAAGTTTAATTTAACGCTATCTTACCGAACACGTAGATCATAATGATAAAGAATATTTCGTTGTTTCCCTGTAAAAACCTACAAATGCTAGATTCACCAAAATGCTTATAGTTAGTGCAACAGTGACTTATAAATTTTCAGCTTTATCGGATAAGGCATTTAGACGCTATCGCACTTTAAAATTTGAGCCTATATACCACAATGATAAAGAAATTTGCATTTCGTCCCTGTAAAAAGAATCGTAAATTCTAGATTCTCTAAAGTTCATAAAGTTCGTGTGACGGTGACGTATAACATGTATATAAATTTTCAGTTCATTTGAATAAGGCATTTACTAGCTATCACACTTTAAATAATTTAATATGATGAACAATTTTTATTTGTGTTCCTGTAAAACTCGTTAAATGCTAGAGTCACGAAAATCTATACAGTTTGTGTGATATGACTCGTATATAAATTTTCCACTCAAACGGATAAGGCATTTAGATGCTGTCGCACTTTAAATAATTTCACCCCATAGGCCATAATGATACAGAATTATTTGCTGTGCTGTAAAAAAAAAAAAAAAAAAAAAAAAAAAAAAAAAAAGAAGTGCTAGAATCACCAAAACCTATACATTTCGTGAAATTGTAACCTGTAATATGTGTATAATTTTTTTTTTTTACAATTGAATAAGGCGTTTAGACCCTATTGCACTTTTTAAAATTTGGTCCCGTAGGCCATAAAGATAAAGAATTTTTCTTTGTGTCCCAGTAAAAAAAATTAAGTGCTAGATTCATCAAAATCTACGCAGTTCTTGCAACTATTATTTATAATATGTGTACAAATTGTTTGCTCTTTTTAATAAGATGTTTAGACGCTATCGCACTTAATAAATTTCGCCCCAGAGGCCATAATGATAAAGAATTTTTCTTTATATCCCTGTAAAACACTATATGTGTCAGATTTTCCAAAATCTATACAGATCGAGTAACTGTGACCTATAATATATGTATTAAATTTTTACTCAATTGAATGAGGCGTTTAGATGCTATCGCACTTTTAAGATTTTGGTCCCACAGGCCATAGTGATAAAGAATTTTTCTTTGTTTCCCTGTAAAAAAACTGTAAGTGCCAGATTCACCAAAATCAATAGGGTTCGTGCTACGGTGACGTGCAACATGCGTACCAACTTACAGCGCATTCGAGCAAAGCGTTTTTAGACGCTAGCGTACGTATTGAAACACCAAAATCTCGAATTCGGATTTTTGACATGATTACAATACTTTCCTTTCATACGTTTGTTCGGAAAGTAATAAATTGACTAATTTTTTTATCATATTTATATACCAAATCAATAAAAGCGCAGCCTGCTTTAGAAATAAAAGTAGAAGTAAATATTTTTCTTTAAAAAACATATATTAAATATAGATTTTTCTTTGCATACAATAGAGATGTTATATATTATATTAAGCAAAATGTAAAATGATTCCTGGTTTTTCTTGTTATTATTATTATTATTTTTTTTTTTTTTACATTTTTCATGAAATTTTACGTATTGCTTATAAATTAATAAAATATTATAGTTTTAAAAAATTAAAGAACACGCTTTTATAGAAATGTGAACTAAAAAGCACAAAATATCTATCTGAGTATTAAAATTCAGGGTAAGAGAAAACCGTGTGAGTGACCCACCTTAATATTTACATACATTTAAATCTTTAATTAAACTAACTTAGAATTAAACAAAAACCCTTTTTAAAAATTCTCCCCTGACGGGAATCGAACGCTGGACTGTCAGGTTCGTAGCGCGGCGCCTTACCTCGACGCCACGCTGTTCACGTAAGGAATGTATTTTTTTCACAATATAAATTTTTTGTTTGCTCCCAGAGAAGTTACAAACAAACATAGAAATATACATACATACAGGTGAAGCTAATAATAGCGTGTTAAAAATAATAGTAGTGTATGTTATATTCTTTTACATTTTAAATTTCTTTTCTTTTCTTTTTTTCTTTCTTTTTCTTTCTTTCTTTATTATTATTATTATTATTATTATTATTAAATTTTAAATCATACTAATTTCTTTATCATATTTAATATCATGCTATTCATAATCAATAAAAACTCAGCCTGCTTTATAAATTAAAAATGACAGGGTAGGATAATTTCAGTTTCTTTTTCTTTCTATTATTATTATTATTTGTCATTTGAAAATGTTATATTATACTAGTTTCGTTATCAAAAATAAATAAATAACTCTTAATTTAAGCAAAATGGCTCTTGAGCAAACATGTTAGACTAAGAAAAATCTTGTCATAGTTCTAATTGAAGCAATTAGTAAGCTGCATAGAACAAAAGATTAAAAATATTGTCAAAGTAAATTATTTCAAAAATAACATAAAATTTAATTTAAATTTACATTTTTAAATGTTATTTTAATTAGATATTTTTGGAAGTAAAAATACTTTTAAAGTGTATAACTTATATATAATGTTTAAAAATTATTTTGATTATAATTCCATTGA
>OZ005658.1:181061184-181073684 GCA_963930645.1 Salticus scenicus
CAATTTAATATTCTTTATCATAATTTCCATCTTATATATCAATTTTTATACATTTATAGACTATAGAAACGAAACTCTAGCATTCCCATGCACGATAAAATTTTCAATATAGCAACATAAGTTTCAAGATTACATGCACCAAAATTCAACTAATACAGACTTTTATAATGGTCCTTTCGCATATGAACATTTGTGAAATTATACACTACAAAAGCTGAAATTTACCCTTCTCAAAATTTGGTAAAATTGGAGAAGAGTGGCGCCACGTATTGGGCGATATCTAAACAGTTGATAGACACCAATTTATGTTAAAATGCAACTGAATATAAATTTGCAAAAACTCTCTCAAATTGTTCTTGATCTAGAGATGTCGCAAAATTTTTGCTGCATACACATATACACATACAGACAGATGGCACTTCCTAAATATTTCAAAATGAGTTTAGGATTTCGTAAAAAAGAAAAAGTCCATCGAACACTGGAACTCAAAATTTTATAAAAATCCAATTAGTTTTTGTATGAACATAGAAATATATATATAATAAATAAATAAATTATATATATATATATGTAATATATCTGTACTGATAAGTATAAAGGATTTAAGTCCATATTCTTGATTTTTCAGGAGACGAAAAATAAAGTTAAACAAACTAAAAACTAATCAGAAGAATCGATTAAGAAAAAGTTATTATGTTAATTTATACCCTTTATACCATTCAGTAATTATCAACCTTCATTTAATAAAGGGGAAAAATTGAACTAAATATTTTATACCAAAGATTAATGCTAAATTTCTGATTTGAATCTTTTTTTACCAATGGATTTTCTCAAAAACTAAATGACATGGATTTAAATCCTTTATACCAATTGACAGTGAATTTTTTTCTGAGTCTGACTATGTACTTAACTCAAAATCGACATTTTTGGACTTAAATCCTTTATACTTATCAGTACAGATATATACATACACACACACATAAATATATATATGCAAACAGGGTGATTCTGAGGTCATGGGACAAACTTGGAATGATGGTAGAGAAAATCGCAAGGATTTAGAATTACATAAGAACCCAACAGCACAAATGTCACTTTAACCCTTTAAGAACCGGATGATTTTGCTTTGATATGGGCGTGGCTCTCGAATGTCGAAATAAAAAAAATAATTTTTTCATGCAAATATTTACATAAATAATTAAATTCTGTTATTATCGATGCATTTTATCGCAGTGATTGCTATTATACGAACATTGTATATGATTTTTTCGAAATAATGAAGCATCCAAGAATTTAAAATTTACATAGTAGTCGGAGTTAATAGCAGACAGTAGCCCAAAACATCCAGTTCTTAAAGGGTTAAAATGACGTTTGCACCCATTGGTTCCTATACAGTTTTGAATACTTGTTGTGTTCTCTACCTCCCCTCCAAGTTTGTCCTATGACAGAATGGACGGACGAAAATGGAATGGACGACTAGAAAGAGGCAGAGTTTCCCTTTGTTTGTGGGGAAAAGCTGCGCTATGATTGGCTATAGTCGTTTATTTGTGGGCTAAATAAAGAATCCTATAGGTTAAATTTCATCATGACGTCAAATGACGACAGAAGGTCAAGTCGTCAATTACCCTGTGTGTATATATATGTAGTATTTGAAAAGTAAAAGAAATTCACGTTTTTATTTCTTATCTTTCTCACCTTTATCGTTAGATTTACTAACAGACAAACTTATATGCTTTGCAATTATGTGATATGCAGGAAAATTTAATTAATTTTATATTTAAATAATCATAATTTTTATGTGCAAATAATAAAAAAAAATATGATTTAACAGTAACGATGAATACACAATAAAAAAATAATATCACTATGTTACTTTTCTAATACAAAATGTACATCAAACGATTATATCGGCATATATGGAAATAAAAATACGATAACTCATTTAAATATCATATAAATTTCGACTTTTATGTGAATTTTATGTATTGATAATAAGGGTACAAGTATATAAATTATTGCAATTTAAATTGTTAGATTAACTATATTTTTAAACTAATTAAATTACATTATCTGATATAAATTACTATCATTTTATCTGTTGTGATTTAAATTTGATTAAACATTCCAACTCTTATAATTAATATTTTCCTAATTGCAATAATAAATGCATTTATTTAAGATTCATCATAAATTTATATTTATTTAATGTTTTTATTATATTTCATTGGGAGTAATAAAGTGTCGCTTTCCAAAATTTATATGAAATCTTAATTAGTATTTTGTTTGAAAATTATATGTGAACAGAGAATTTTATTAAACGATGCGAAATGGTTTTCAGATATACATATCCAAATGTAGGTCAAGGCTGAAATTGACAAATTTCAATTAACGAATCTCTGTAGAATAATAGAATAATCGTTAAGGTTATTATATTTATTAGCAGAAAATGTATTCCAAAATAATAAAAGAAATGCATGTTTTTTCCGGTGTCTATATATTATAAATATTGTCTTTTAAATATACATTTGGGATTGATTAAAATTTTAAAACGCAAAATCATCAATATAGAAAATCATTTCAATATTTTTTTTTAACAAATTGAGTGTTTAATAAGAAAGATAAAATGATTTTATATCTCCAGAAAAAAATATCTTATTTAATACAAATAAAAACTTTAAAAATATTTTGAAAATAATATTCTATTTTATGTTTATTTTCTTTTTTTTTGTAAGCATAATATTTAATATACATATTTTTTATTAAAACAATGTACATTTAGATTTATTATACTAGTTATTTGTTGTAAGGTTCACAATTGTTTAAAGCAATATTAATTAATTATTGTATCATGTAATAATATGCTGTGTATAATATTGCATTAAAGATACAAAATTTGTTTGTTTGTTTATTGATAACACATATACATCAGATTTGTATGATTGACTTGTAATCCACTTGTAAATTTTCTTCAGATAAAGACAAATACCACACGACAGAATTACAGATATGAAGAATTAGAAAAACACCCCAGGCCCGAATCCGCTCTCATACGCTCGAAGGCAATTAGCAGTATGGTGAGATAACCCCTCGACCACGGAGGCCCAAAATATGCATTAAGTTTATTCACTCAAAAATTAACAAATAAATTATGTAGCAAGTAAATGTATGGAATTTTTTCCAAGAACGTTAAATTTAAACAAGAAAAATTGAATAAAAATACCATTAATCCTAAGTTTTTATCGGACCGCGGTAACCCAGTCGGTAGAGCGCCGGCCTCGTAATTGGAAGATTGCAGGTTCGGAACTCGAGCTGGCCAAAGACCGTCGTGTACACTAATGGTGGCTGGTGCACGTAAATTCTGTCGTGGCCGCAATGTCCTCCATTTTCCCATTAAAAATTATACCTCTGGGGGTCACCGAAGCGGGAGAGCCATCCCTTCCATGGAGGATCAAAATTGTGATGGTATGTCTCCGGACCACCTCTAGGGGGTGTGTCCCAGACTGTCGCCAATTGCCCATCTGCGCAGCACTAGTGCGACATTAAACCCAACCATCCACCAAGTTTTTATCACTTTGGATTAAAAAAAAAAGATCTCGTATTCAACGGAAAAATTTTACTTTTTCATCAAAGCGAAAAGTTTTCTACAAAAATAGTGGTATTCAAAATATGTAAAAGTAGGTAACTACACCCATTCAAATGATTTCTTTTATCTAAAATTCAAAAAATTTTCAGTTGACATCTGTTACAATTTTTCTATTTTTAAGATCATAGCAAAAGAACAACCAAAATTTATCTTAGAATATTTTTGCCAAAGATGCTTCTAACATAATAATTGCCTCGAAGGTAATAAAAATCTGAAAATATTACAAACTTGTTACAATTTTTACTTTCCGGACGTATATAAATAAGGGAAGTATTGTAATCATGATTTGCGAAATGGAATTTATATCTCGTATAGCTCAAAAACCAATGGTCGTAGAACATTGAAAATTCCTATTTATGACCGTCATGATGCCTTGCTGTACAATTCCAACTATGTTATTGACATGCGCTCCTCATTTAGATATATCTACGATTTAACACAACTTTTCGTGATGTATTTATGCGTGTGTGTACGTATGTGTGTGTGTAAAAACCAGAATATCTGCAAATAAATCAAGTTATAGGTGACTTATAATTTTATTACATCTACTATTGCAAGACAACTTCAAGGGTCAAAACTATGCTCAAAGTAAGAGAAAAGAAGAATGAAAGAAAGAAAAAGAAATGGACTGTGAAAATGGAAAGCTACAATGTGAACTTTAGTCGGTGTGTTAATATCTCGGATAAATCCGTGTTTGCCTGCTTTGTCTCCAGTAAACGTACGGGGGCGTACAGAAGCTCATTAAGAATTCAAACTAAACCACTTATAGTCAAACTTCAAATATGGTTAATTTTATCGTTCTCTAAGTCTTGTTATTTTGTACGCTGGCAATATGAGTTAGTTAGTAGAATGTAAAGTTAACACAGTGAAACTCCGTTCTATCGTTCCTGCGTGCATCGCTTTGACGCCATTGGTCGTTTCATTTCTATGGTCTTTGCACAAATTGCATTTAAGTAATGTTAATGTAACCCGCATGTATCGTTCTTCAAGTCGTTTTCCCGCATTAATAGTTGTAATAATAGTTGTCGCCGGATTCTATAAAAATTTTCTCCTGAAGATCAAGAGGTTCTATATGGCATATAAACTGGAATTGCTTCTTTTCTTTTAAAAATAACTCATTTCCCCCTTTCCAAAGAGGAACATATTTGTAATGCCATGTCCCCGGGCCATCTGCAGACTATTTATTTTGTAATTTCAGCATGGCAGGAAATAACCTCTTCAGTAATTCAGAAAGCAGTTTCGTGAGATGCAGTTACGGGCAAAAAATAATGAAGAATACAAAAAAAAAAAAAAAAAAAAAAAAAAAAAGTAAAAGAAATTGATGATGATGCTGTTAATGTAGATGAATAGCGGGTGCGTGTAGCAGAGGATTTGGCTGGTACGAAATATAGTGATTATATTTGCATTGATTAAGACGTAGTGACATATGATATCCTACAGCATAGAAGAAATGTTTGATTTAAAAAATGAAAATAATGGCAAAGAAACAGATAGTTTTCACGCCGATGAGGCTCAGCCTACCCCAGTGCCAAGTAAGTATGTTTGACATACTTACTTGGAAGCTTTGTACTGGTAACGCTGTCGAAGGCAGCAGGAACCCGAAGCAGTTGGTTAAAAAATATTTAAAAAATGCATTTCTACTGTGTTCTGAACTATTCTGAAAGTTTCGAATGTCTAGCTAGTCGGGAAGTTAGTTAAATAAATTTTCTGTTGAATCATGTAAATGCTGCCGAAGGCAGAATGGACCTGAAACAGTTGACTAAAAGTATTAAAAAATTGTATTGTCACAGTGTTTTGAACTATCCTGAAAGTTTCAAATTTCTAGCTAGTCGGAAAGTTAGTGAAAAATCGATTGCAAGCTTCGTGACTGATAACGCTTCCGAAGGCAGCAGGAACCAGAAACAGTTGGCTAAAGGTATTAAAAAAATGTATTGTCACCGGGTTCTGAGCTGTCCTGAAAGTTTCAAATATCTAGCTAGTCGGGAAGTTAGTTAAAAATCGATTGCAAGATTTATACTTGACAAACCAACAAACATACATACATACAAACAAACAAACAAAAAACATGCAAACAAACAAACAAGAATCGAAGTTAATAAAAACATGGTAAAATAAATATCACTTAATGTTCTACAACATTATTATTATTATTATTTTTTTTTTTTTTTGTTGACAGTTTGGAAAGAAACAAATGAGTTTTTTTTTTGTTTTTTTTTAGTATACTGTATACATTGCGTGAAATAATTCATAAACATTGTTTTCTTTGTGTTTTGACTTTAACCTGAATTCGTCATTTTCCCGCTTTCATCTTTATTTTATTTATTTTTTTTTTTTTCACGCACCCCATGAAAAACGATGGATCGATGTTCTAATAAGTTTGGTTTAAGTCAACGATTAAAAACACTGCGCTGCTAAAAAAAAAAAAAAAAAAAAGGAAAATCGAGCCCTAATACCTGATTATTATGTAAAATGACCTCCTGAATTCGAATACGACGCCCATTTTGCCCGATCACCAACCACTTTCTCAGGACACTATCCGCACCCTCAACTGTTCGGTAATTGTTTAGTCATGAATTTGATTGAGAAGGTGGAAAATGATTGTTTTAACACTTAAAAACAAAGATATATAATATATAATAAATAATAATAATAATAGATAAGTAAAATACATTAAATGTAAGTTACTTTTTAAGTGGCAAACCCTACACTAGTTTTTCCTCTTACAAATGTTCATGTTTTGTAATTTTTCACCTCTTCAGCCTCTTAGAAGATATTTAACAATTAAAATAATCCATTCTCCTTTTTTAAATCTAACCTATAACCAAAATAAATTGTCTCACGATGATAAAAAAGGGAGGCATTCCAAAAACACAAAAGGTGATGGGGCAAAATGGGCGTCATGCTAGAATTCTGGAGGTCATTTTACATAAGAATTTGGAAGAGTGGTGTTGGGTCCGATTTTGATGCAGAGTAGTGAAATTTATTATGAGTCGATGGTCAATATTGCCATTGATTGGCCATCATAGCGATTTGGCTTGGTTAAATTGTGGAGACTGCTGGATTTTCTCGGGGGCCCGGTCGATGCTTCACTTGTTGATGGTCGCTTGCGTCATCTCCGTTGTCGTGTCTCCATTCTAGTAAAGTATTTGTCAACAAGGCAGCTATATTTTAAATGTGTTATATGCTTTATTTTTAATCTGTATTTTATAATAATATTTCGATACTTAAAGTTGTAGATGTATCTCAGAGTCAAAAGTTATGCATTTGGACGCAGCGTAAGTTTTTTTTTTTTTTTTTTTTTTTTCCTTTTCGTGCTTTGTGGAAGCATAGGGATCTCTACTAAAGCATACAGTATATAGTTCTTAGGTTTTATTTTTTTAGACATTCATAAATATTTCGCGATTATTTCCTGCGTAAATTAGCTTGGTAATAATTTTTAAGCTAAATTTATTTATTTATTTATTTAATATGTCAAACTGACCGTGAAATCATTTCGTAATTATAATATAAACCTGTATGGTTTCATAAAATATGCTTTAACATACATAAAAATAGTTCTGTGTTATTTTAAGATTTAAACAACAAAAATAAAATTAAATCCCGTTGCAAGTATAAATAGAAATACTCTAATAAAGGTTAATTAATTCTACTAAATATATATATATATATAAAGTTCTCCTGGAAAGAATCCAAACAAGTGCGATTTTTTTATTCTGAATCTAAAAATAATTCAAAGAAATAATTTAATTATGCATGTTTTGTCAGTCATCCTTTTGTTTAATGATATATAACAAAGTCATCTTCGTTTAGAAAATTTAACGTTGACGAAGTTTTAATAAACAACAATATTTTAAAACTTTCGAAATAAAATTTCAGAAACTAGAGTAAAAGAGAAAGCGCGTTTTATAAACCAATTTTCTTCAAAATTATTCAGGAATTTCCTTATTTTCTTACTGGAATTTATATAATGTAGGTTAGGAGAAGGTAAGCTTGGAGAATTTTTTATAATTTTCTGGTTGGGTGTATGTGTGTGTATTTTTTTTTTCGTTAAATTCTACACTTATTGCTTACACATATCAAGTATAAATTTCTTTCTAAAATTTAATTTAGATATCTTTGTAATACAATTTCAAAATTACAGCTTGTGCATCACATTTGGCACATAGTATTCCAAAGGTTTCATATATCAAAGGTCCCAGCGTTCCTATACTTATACGATCATTTTATTATACTATCCCCACAGATTTCAAAATGAAACTTTTCATGAAGATTTTCATGGCAAAATAGCATAAAAAGCGACAAGAAAATTTTACTTTGAATATTCTGGTGCGAGTATAATAAAAGGATCGTAAAAATATAGGAACCCTGCGCCACCTGCATATATTGAAAGCAATTTTAAAGTGTGTTTAAGACACTCCTTTGTTATTTTTTGAATTTTTCTTCAGATTAATCTTACCTTTTGGCATAAAAAAACTTTCAATAAATTTTTGTGGAAAGTATTTCAGGACTTTTATTTTACGATTCACTGAGCTTTTTCAGAAGATCTCTGGTATGCTCAACAATGCGGAAATTTTTGGAGAATAACTGATAACAAGTGTATTCAAATATTTAAACATAAATTTTTAAAGTCACCCCTATTACACTAATTTACGTATTTATTTGCTAATTTGCCTACGTGTCCAAAGATTGCCAGCGTTTGGGCCATATATAAAACATGCATATTGTCGCCCTTTGCACGACATTAAACTTCTAATCTGATGAATTTATTAGAAATGAAGTTAAGGTGGTTAAAGAGAAAGAAAGAAATTTTCAGAAAACATATCACAGCTTAAAGTTCAAGGAACTTAAACACATATAAATTAAAACATCTTCTTACCTGGAAATTAGAACGACTACTTCTCTAAATTGGAATCGCTGCATACATTGGATTCGATCAAGATAATCTAGTCAAATTCAGTCGCATACCCTTGAGATACATGATTTAAAAAGCAGTTGCACCATTTTGTGATTAAAAATTAAATTAAAATCTCTTTTAGGAGAGGAACGGGGGAGCTACCTTAGGAACATTGGCCACCTTTTTTCTCATTTCCCTTATATGATTTAGTATGTTTAATTCCATTAAATTCCTATTTAAAACGTCCACACCAGCGTATCTTTTATATAGTATATTAGGCTCATTTTTAAAATAGATGTTTCGGTCGCATTTTGCGAAATTTTTTAGTGCGGAAGTTACTAACTGTTAAAACCATACATTTTGCATGTTTTATCGGTCTTTGATGACTCAACACGGCTCCTAAAAGAGAATATTTGATTGATCTATTTCGATTTGTGTGATCATGTGGTTTTTAATAGAAAGTATTTTGTTCTTTATGAGGTTGAAGTTAAGGTTGAGCAGGTTCTACGTCGAATTAGAACTACTCAATGAGTAATTGGCAACGGCGTTAGATAAATTAGAATTTAGCGTTAGAAAAATAAACACAAAATAATATATATCGTCATGAATGCCAAAGAAAATAATAAACTGTTTCGGTAGCATTTAGCGTTTCATCCGAGTATAAAAATGGTCCAATGTTTAAAAAAATGATCAGATTTTACGATTGATTATTCATCCAGGCAAGATGTGTGGGATTAGCCTACAAGAAATTACGAATCGATAGTCGTAGAAAATGTAGAAAAAATTAAGAAAGTGCGCGTTGAATGTAAAATTTCCAACAATTAGACAGAGGAGTTATTGCGACATCTCAATCAACAATGTTTTAAAGATTCTTATAAATATATATATAGATATAGATATAGATATAGATATATAGATAGATAGATATACATAACTACACATTGCTGGAAGGAAAAAAAACACAATTTTAAATTTGATACAGATAAAATAATTGGAGACTTAAATGCATACTTGAACTCTATTTCTTTGAAATATTTACATTTATAAGAATTACAACAATATTGATATTTGTGATTTTGCTCTACCCCCTCTGTTTGATTGTTGAAAATCTTGCTTTCAATTCGCACTTCCTTATTTTTTCTATAATTTCCTCGACTACTGTTTATCAATTTCCTATTTGGTAATTCCCTACATTCAGCCTAATTCTATTGGTCGATTGAATAGTTGTAAAATCCGATTCTTATTTTAAGACAGAAATGGGCTTAAATACGAATTCAGACACAAAACTGTCTGAAACACGTAAATATACGAAATTTCAGACAGAAAATGTGTCTAAATTTTCAGACATTTTGACGTTTTCATTACTTAGGAAATTTTTCATATGGAATCTACATTAAACAGCATGTTAATTATTTAAACTTCTTTTCACATTCAATAAATATAATATTATTTTATATAATAAGTAGTTAAACTATTTAAACTATGTTAGAATATGAAATTAATTTTTAAGGAATAATACTCTAGAGATGTGTAAGATATTTGTATGGAATTACGTTTAATATTATTCATAAAATAACATATTTCAACGCGAAACTTATTTAGTTAAAAAAAAAAAAAAAAAAAAACATCATTGCATTTAAAACTTCCTTATATTTAAAAAGAAAATTTTTTTTAAAAAGAATGTAGCCAGTAACTTACAGCAAAGAAAGCAAATCTTAAATAATGTGTGCATGACTGCTTTTTATTTATTTATTTATTATTATTATTATTATTTTCGATTTAAAACTGTTTTCTTCCACGTATTTACCTGCACTTAAATGTAAAACAACAAATTTTTGTTATTCGTGTTCGTGATTTGTTTTCTTTTAAATATTAGATTAAGGGAGAATACAGATAAAAAGAAAGAAGTGCCTTTCTTTTCGCAAAAACTGGAGTAGGAGTAATTTTGCCATGTTTGCGGTGGTATGATTGATAAGACCTGCGAAACTAGGATTTGTATGCCATGGCAGCTATGAGTTCGATTCCGGCGCTGGGGAAAAAAAAAAAACTTTTCTTTTAAAAATTATTGATATTTTATTTATGCTCCAGAAAATTCTAAAATCTATTTTTAACAGAAAAACAGAGTCACAGAAAATTTTATTTATTTATCTATTTATTAAAAAAGCGTTAAAAATAGCAGTGTTTTTAAGCCTAGAAAAGATGGCTGCGTTTTAAGACATTTGCAATGTATTAATTTCAGTTGCAAAAAAGTGTCTTAAAAAGTAAGACATTTTATTTATTTATTTATTTTCACTTAAAATGTGACTATCCATATAAGACATTTTTAAAACTGAATTTAAGATGTTTACGTTTACGGTGTACTGAAACCGCTATCTGCTCGTTCATTATTTCGTTTGGCATTAAAGACGCTGTTTACTATTGCAATAATAGTACTGTCAAGGAGAAAATGAATAGTTTTTATTGTAATTAAAATTATGCAACAGTCTGAGGCTCAAAATGTAGATATACAATATTATAAGATTTATTAATGATTACTGGTTTTATCTAAAAACAGATTAAATGAAATTGTGTGTGTACACTGTTAAAAAAAATTTTAACTTTGCTGCCAGAAATTCTCTACAATGACAGAAAAATACGTTTTGTCAACGTAATTTTTCCGTAATTTACGACTATTTTTTTTTTTTTAACAGTGTACAGAAAACTCTAGATTATCTGCGATCTCCATTTTCTCCTTGGATTTTTTCGCTGCTCTAAATTACGGATTAAAAAATTAAAAATTTATACAATTAGATATATAATTAAATTTTATAAAAAATAAAAATGTGAAGACAAAATATCTTATTATATCAATGCCACGAGTTACAGGGAGTCTATTTACGTTTAATCAGAAATCTAACAATACTAAAACTTGTGATAAACTTATGGTTTAAAGTCAAATATAAGTATTTTAATATTATATAATAATCTTAATTCATCATCGTTTACTTTATAAATTTTTAAAATGTAGTAATTCCGTACAATATATATATATATATATATATATATATATATCGCCCCCTTGTGGGCGTTTGAGGCTTTCAGGGGGGCGGTAAAAGACCCAAAGAAAATTGGGGGGCGTTGATATGGCACAGAGGGGCGTTGGAAGATTAACCAAATAGAGTCTAAAAAAGACTTAAAAAGCACGCTGATAATTCATTTCTATCACGTGTGCGAAAATTCACATATTTCCATATGAGACTTCACTGTTGAGAGAAGGAGATACCTCTCTAGTATATACGGCTCTGTGGCTGCATGCGCCTAAACTAGCAACCTGTCTTGCCAATTTGACGAGATACACTCCTCGCGGCAACCGTGAAGCTAGCCTATTTCTCTCTCGCAGAAAACTGTTGACTCATTCTCACTCTCTCTATTGTTCATCACAGCACGTACTGCGTATGATGAAAACGGCGTTTGTCGGACCCATGTCGGAAGTAAAAAAGGAGAGGCGGCAGTATAGTGTGGATTATATAAAATACGGATTTATCGAAAATCCCACAAATCCATCATCGCCAATGTGCCTTATTTGTCAAAAAACATTTTTGAATGAAGTGATGAAACCTTCTAGGTTTCAAGATCATCTTAATAAAATGCATCCGGATAAGAAAGACAAAGATATGACCAATTTTCAGAACTTAAAAAAGAAGTTTGAAAATCAGTCAAATGTATCAAAATTATTTTATCAGCTTCTAAACAAGACGATGACGGACTCGATTTTATAATCTGTTTGAATCTGTGATAGAGTTCCTAGGAAACAAAGACACGAAATTGCGTGAAAACCTCATCGCATCAAAGAACGATATTGCGTATTTAGCAGACCTGTATAAATTGTTTAATGATGTCAATCTCTAACTTCAAGGCGACGACTTAAATTTGATTAAGACTAAAAATAGCGTTGCTGCTTTCGTGTCGAAACTGCTATCATAT